>PVKM010034626.1:0-15495 GCA_004027735.1 Carollia perspicillata
AAATAAGTTTTCCACTTGTTGCTCTTCCTCTTCCCCTTCTGGTACTCCTATAATTCGGATGCTGGAACGTTTAAAGATGTCCTGGAGGTTCCTCAGCCTCTCCTCATTTTTTTGAATTCTTGTTTCTTCATTCTTTTCTGCTTGGTTGTTTGTTTCTTCCTTCTGCTCCACTCCATTGATTTGAGTCCCAGTTTTCTTCCCATCACTACTGGTTCCCTCTGCATTTTCCATCATTTCACTTATGAACGCCTTCATTTGTTCATCTAATTTGCGACCAAAATCAACCAATTCTGTGAGTATCCTGATTAGCAGTGCTTTGAACTGTGCATCTGATAGGTCGGCTATCTCTTGCTTGCTTAAAAGTATTGGCTCTGGGACTCTGAGCTTTTCTTGTGTTTGAGTCATTTTTGGTCAGGTGGCGCCTGTTGTGTATGAGGGGCGGAGCCGTAGGTGTTCACCAGGGCTGGGCAGCCTAGTCTCCAAGTTGTGATGCTGTCTGTTGGGGCGGGGTCAGAGAGGGAACAATGGTGCCTGTTCCGTGCTCTCTCGAATTTGCGTCCCCTCTGCTGCCTCCCACGAGCAAACTGGGCCCCCCTGGTGCTGGTTCCCAGGTGGGAGGGCCTATGCACACTCCGGGACCTTGTGGGTCTCCCCAGCAACCTCTCCTGTGAGGCTGGGAGCCTCTTCTGGCACCTTTTCAATTGGTGTTTTCAGGCTTTATTGCCCGTCGCTGGGGCCCTGGGCTGTGCGGTCCATCTCACTTCCCGCTCTTGCCTAGTTTATCTGCACTCGAATGTGTGTCCACAGTTGGCCAACTGCCCTGCATGCCTTGCGTGCTCTGCTTGTCTCCTCCCTGTGTCTGGGGTCTGCAAGTTCCATGCCACCTATGCTGCCCAGTGCTCCCAAGCCTGGCAGCCACCACGTTTTCCTGCCGCTTTCCCTCTCCGCCCGCCGCTGACTCTGCCCCTCTTACCGGTCTGGTTGAATGTTTGTCGGACTTCCGTAGTTCAATTTTCTGTGTTCTGGTTGTGTTATTGTTTATAAATATTTGTTGTCCTTAATCTTGGTTGTGAGAGGAGGTACAGTGTTTCTACCTACGCCTCCGTCTTGGCTGGAAGTTTTTGACTTACACTTTTAAAAGATCATTCAGGCTGCCATGTAAAGAATGAATTGTAGGAAGCAAGAATAGAAGGTGGGAAACAGGGGGCTGCTATAACAGTGCAAACAAGAGATTGCGGTGTCATGAACAGGGGGTGGAAGGGTAAAGATAGAAAGAGGTGGATACTCTGCAGTCCCCCCTTATTCACAGGCCATAAGTTCCCAGATGGCCAGTAGATGCCTAAGACCAAAGATAGTACCAAATCCTACAGATACTATACTTTTTCCTAGATATACATATGTATAAAAGTTTAATTTATAAATTACACACAGTGAGAGATTAACAACGATAGCTAATAATAAGGTAGAACAATTATGACAGTATGCTGTAGTAAAAGTTATGTAATGTGGTCTCTCTCTGATAACTTAGATGAGTCACTAAGGGGCGGGCAGCACCTCCAGCCCGGCTGCACTGGACAAAGGGATGGTTCACAGCCCGGGCGGGATGGAGCAGGGCAGCACGAGGCTCCAGTACATTATTCAGAATGGCATGCAACTTAACACTTATGAATTATTTATTTCTAAATTTCCATTTAATATTTTTGGACCACAGTGACTGCAGGTAACTGAAACCTCAGAAAGTGAAACCGAGGATGGGAGGACTACTGTAATGCTATACAATGGTGTTAGTTAGGGTAACAGGTAAATCCCACTCTCAGTGGCTTAACAGAGCAGAATTGTATTTTGAGTTTCTGACTGGTCCGCCTCTCTCTACCTGGTCACATAGAGAATGAGACACCATCTACCTCTTGACTGTATTCTCCTCTAAGGCCACAAAAGTCCTCCTCGTTCAGTCATCAGAGGGCAAAAAGGTGACCACATGTGGGAGATTTCTAGGAACCTGGTCTGCAACTGTTATACATCAAGTTAACCCACACTCCATTAATTAGGCACATACTACTTGCACCTAACTGCAAAGGAGGCAGAGAAATGTAGTCTATGACTGTGTCCAGGTAGAAAGGGAACTTGGTTTGGTAATTATTAACGATCTCTGCCACCATTTTGTTTTGGAGGCAGGCACCACAGAAGATGGAAATGGATTGGATGAAATTGCTGACAGGAGGAGAGGACTCAAGAATGAAATGAAGCCTTGGGCCTAGTCAGGTGGCTCAATTGGTTAGAGCATCATGCCCATATGCCAAGGTTGCAGGTTTGATCTCCAGTCAGGGCACACACAAGGAACAACCAATGAATGCGTAAATAGGAGGAACAACAAAATTGATGTTTCTCTAGCTCTCTTCCCTTTTCCTCTCTCTCCTTAAAAATCATTTAAAAAAATATAAAAGAATGAAGCTTCGGACTTTTCTCACTAGAGATGCTTGGTAACAGTGGTGAAAGAGGATCTAGGCAACACGCTTGATTCCTCTCCTTCATGTAGCTCTGTCGTTGTAGTGAAAGAAGGGATGATGACTGGAAGGAGTCACAATGCAATTTGAAGATTTAAGCAGAGGTATAGGGGGCAGTCTGATTGGAATGAATGCATGTGAGGGAGGCCTGGTAAACAAATTGAGAAGGCAGCTCATAGACCAGTTGGGAAGCTCTGTGTGGTAGGAAGTGGGATGGGGGAGGGAGGGGCCATTAAGTATACTAATTGTTTCCTTCTCTATTTCTCATCTCCTCCTTTTCCTCTTTCTCCTCCTTGTAGTAACTTTCATATCTGAATGTCCCTACACTCCCAACCTTCTGAAGTCATCCTTTGCTTTAATATCTGTTTAGGCTCACTTCTTCCTATAAATCAGAACAGATTAAATTTTGCTAACAGTAACAAACAACCCTAAAATATCAGTGATTTAAAACAATAAAGAGTTATATTTTGTTCATGCTTCGTAACATTAGAGATCAGTGAGAGATTCAGGTGATCAGGCAGCCACCATCTCAACTGTGACCCTCCATGCCAGGGGAAAGAGAGCTCTGGAGCATCAGCAATCAAATGCTCATCTCTGAGATAACATGTGTAATTCCTGCTCACAATTTTTTAGCCAGAAATAATCACATGACCCCACCAAAGCACACAGGACCAGGAAGTACACTACTAATGTGCTGCCAGAAGGTGGAGAACCAGAAATGCTTGGTGGGCATTACTAATGCCTCTCATACCATGTACCTATGGAAAGTTCAATATCAATTTCAGATCTCTTTCTGACATATGTTTTTTCATAAACTTGAAAGCACATTATTCTAGTTAGTGTCGTATTCACTTTTTTAAAAGGGTTTTGATGTAATGTAGTTAAATGTTTCACTTTTCCATACACTTGCCATTGTTTGATGTAGGCTCTATCCTTTTACTGGCCCAGGAAAGGCTTGCAGCATTCCACTGAAAGATTCTTCAATATTTATTGAATGAATGAGTGGGATGCCACCTATTTCATTTCTTTAAAGTTATCCCATGCTACACATTAGAATTTCTCTCCAATTGCATTAAATCATGCTGAAAGAGAATGAGCTTCATTTTTTATTTTACCTTTATTCCCATCCTACTTCCTTTGGACATCTTAAGGTGGGTGGGGCATTCTTGTATTGTAATTTCATGGCCTTATTGGCAGTGTTCTTGAAGATGTCTTCTACTAACATATTTTGTGATTCACAGAGCTCCACCCTTTCTTTTCCTTACCAAAAGGGGAGCTGCCTCTGCAAAAATCAGACAAACCAGAAAACAGTCTTGCTGGGTTCTGGGTTCTCAGCCGGTCACTGGCATGTGCAAAAGGAGCCAATGTACACCTTGCCTAATTCTACAGTGGGGGGCGGAGCAGGGAAAGCAAGTTGAGAGCATGGTGGCATTTAACCATGAAGGCAGAGCATTTCACTGGTAATTTTCTAAACCCTTGAAAGGAATTTTTATCCAGTATATCTTCTCTCAGCTCCTCAGACGCATCCTAGGTCGGGTGTACTGGGAATTGGGTGGGGGTGCCCACTTATTTTTGGCAACTTCCAAGGTAGGTTCGTAGGTAACACTCCCTCTGCTTCTCCCTCTTACTCTCCCCTGTTTGCCACCTACACCCACTGCATCTTTTCCACATAAAAATCCCATTCTCTTTTCTTCCACAATAGAATTGAACACCCCCTTGTGGACAAAAAAAGGGACACATGCTAAACCTGAGAAGCCCAGGGCAGGCCAGCATGGCTGACCCTGCAAACTCAGACTGAAAATAACCACATAGGGTGGTCTGAACATAAAAAAGTGGGTCGTGAAAGGTACTCATGTTCTAGGCCTGTAGCTTCCTGGACAAAGGTCGATCTTTACCTTAAGTGAGCCTTCCCCATTGTCTTTTTTCATATAAGATAACACATCTTTGAATTGTCAGAGTAATCTCCTTTTCCAGACCCCTCAAGGCACACATTCCAGAGCGCAAGACCACAGAACACTTCGCTGTTATCTTTTGTTTCCAGTTTACCGTCTCTACGTGCTGTGAATGTTATTAACTATCCTGTACCTACCCGTGTAAAAGAAGCACGTATCTCTCTGTTTTTATCTAATCACAGAGCTTTCCCAGCTTTGCTTTCTCTTTTCCCCTTAATCTATCACAAATGAATTTCATGTAACCTCCTTATGTTTCCACCTTTGATTCTAAAGTATAAAATAAGCTACAAAACTGCCAGTTTCTGGAGCATTTTCTCAATTCATTGAGATATTGCTTCTTGGCAAAATTGTGGACAGTTTAGTTCAAATAAACTCATGAAAATTCTCTACAGGTTTGGATGTTTCTTAAGCCAACCCTCAAAACCAGTGCCCACATCATTAGACGGTTTTTGTAATTGCTGGATGAGAGGAAGGACGGGGTTTCCAAACTTTGTAAGGAGAAATCCTTGTCCTCTGCACAGAGAGCTAGGAAAGGGGAAGAGAAATTCTCCAGTCCCCTGGACTGGCTTAATCCATCAAAACAATCGTTAAGTTTCATGTGAAAACAAGATGAACATTCACACCCTGCTGTATCTGGAGCTTCATTAAAATGCAAACAAATAAAGGATGTGTATCTGTTTTTAGTTATATGACCTAAGTAAAGATTAATTTCTAACCCTTCCCTGAAAGTAATTTTTGATAAATGAGAACCAGGGACATTGGGTACTTTGAAGAGATGCAAAAAGGGCATGGCCAGTGGCTGGAATCAGGCAAAGAACAGGGAAGGCTGTGAGGGTTTTGCTGTATCCCTGTGCAAGGAAAGTTATATTTACTTCCTAAGCCACAAACTTAAAATACTCATGTAATACTACTTTCCAAAGCAATATCACAGTTTATTCCTTCCAACTATCCATTCGTCCTTTCTTGCTGACCACGCTTAAACTTTCTAACCATATCCGTGAACTGGAATACAATTCTCTCATCTCTCATTTGCTGTGGACCCCAAATAGAGATTTCGAACCCTCGTAACCTTATGCATGCCTCAGGGAGCATCCAATAAACTCTGCACCCTCAGCCTATATCCCACAACTGCTTTTCTGAGGAGAGATGAGACCCAAACAAGCCTGCAATATTCAATGTAGTGAGGTCTAAGGGATTCAGGGCTAACTTCAGACCACAGCATGTCCAGAAATTTGATTTTTTCAAAGAATTCCAATCACCGAAAGAACTATGAAAGTGCTCAATATGAGAGAAACAAACATAATGGAAGCAAATGGGAAGCAGTTCGGCAACAAGAGTAGACACCCAGTAGCAAAGAACAACTTACAAGAAAAAGAAGCAAAAGCTGCCAAAAACTGGCTGTCAATCAACAGGGAATACCACTAGCATCAGAACACTGGGGTTATCGCCAGACATGTTACCAAAGGACCCTTCTCATAAGAACAAAGTTTGGGATATTTTAAGGCGTGTGACTTTACTATGATAATTATTACCTGCTCTTTTGATCATCTTGGAAGTTAGATTGTTGGGGAAGGTAGGACCATATTTGTATTAAGTGTGACTATCTGCCCACCCACATTTCCCCCACAAATTTCAAGGATTTGTGCCTTGGGGAAATTTGTGTTAGAATGTTGCTGGAATGTCTTAAGGCTCTAAAACTGGACTACGTTTCTGGGAGCTGCAGTACTTATCGGCTAACCACAATAAACCAAGGATGCAGACAGAGGGTAAAGAAATTCTACAGAGGGTAAAGCAGAAAAGCAGACAGAGGGTAAAGAAATTCTACATCCCTGGAGATGGTTTAGGATTTGCCAAACTGTGCACACTTTTTGTTTTAAATCACTGCTGACTCTGCATCAAGTTACACAAACTTCCTAAAAGAAAACTGTCTGTGACGGACAGCATTAATGAACACCTTCTCGTGTAAGTGAATTTCAGAATGTAGATGATCACTATATCCTCAGTTGTAGTTGCCAATGCAAATGAGTCAGAGGACTTGCTTCAGACACTGAGTTAATTGTGAAACTCTGCAGCGGGAAATACCATTGGAGAGTAGTTGCTGACCTCACAGTTGAAAAAACCATTTAAAAGATGTGGAAACCAGATGTTTCAGTCGCATCGCAGCCTCTGCTCTGAGAATTTATGCTGAGGAGCCCCTAATAGGCTATTACTTCTCTACGACCAAGATATGATCTTCTTCATTTACTTCTTTGTCTTGCTGTGGGAAGAGGCTCATGGATGGGGATACAAGGACGGTATTTTTCACAACTCCATATGGCTTGGTAAGAAACTTCACTCATTGAGCTTCTTGTTGGGAATGTCACTTCTTTGAATTGGTGGAGAAGTGAATCAAAGCTGTAGTTTTCTCTGTTCTGATCAAGCCTGATGTTTTCAAAGAAAATGCTTAGGAAAGATAGCTTTCAGAATGCCTATACCATTTTTAAATAGTGTTCCTGCCTTGTAAAATTTAAATATGGCTTTTTATAAAGTAAATTGTTCAGTAAAAAATAGAGGTTAATATTTATATTCCATATGAAAATATATTTTAAATTTTTGATAGCAGATGTGGTCGTATAGTGGAACATGTTTCTTTAACAACAAAAAACCCACCAATATATTATTTTGCTTTTATTTCAATGAATTTGCAGTCAGATTTTATAGCAGGTAATAGTACCAGGACCATAATAGGTAAAATGGGATATACAATAACTTTATAATCATTCCTCCAGGTATTCTGACCTATAGTGCATAGCTTGCTTTTTCCAAACAACTTTTGACTAGTTTGATGAAGCCAGCTTATAATACAGAAAAAAAAATTGAAGCTTGTATTTCTGAATGATTTCTTACCACTCTGATTCCTTTTTTTGAACTATCCATGTACTTTTTTACCCCTTTTGTTAGACAAGAAAAGTTGCTTTTGTTGTTGGTTTTGTTAAATATAAGTGAGGAATGACATGGGCCTAACTGTGAATATAAACAGTAGACCAACAAAGCCAAATACTCAAAACCCAGAATACCCTTTATAGTATTATAAACAGTACTTTCATTTTCTTGATACAAATCAATAGTGCTTTATGTCCACTATTGTGTTTGATAGTGAAAATATTTTGAATTCTCAAGAAGAAAATTGAGGGATTCTTATATAAAATAAGGAAATAAAGCGAAAGCAAAATTAACCTACATCCTGGTTTTATGCTTGCTAAGCAGCACACAGTTATAGAATATTTCAGCCTGTTTCTCCCTGGTAATAATAACTGCAGTCATGTGGATTTCATTAAAAAGCTTGATTTGCAATGCACAGCCTTACCCCCTCTTTTTGCAGCTTGAGCCAGTGAGCTAGTTTCGTGCAGAACAGTGAGATCCATTTGGCCAAGATGGGGTCTGGGATTTACTAGAGGAATGAACAAGTCTCTGTTTATTGTCACTGCACACAATCAAACCTTGGAAATATGCACATATTTTTTAGACATGAGAAAGACTGTCATGAAGCTAGTAAGAATGAAACCCACATGGATGAACTTTGAAATGCTGTAAAACTTTCTGATGATCAAGTAATTTGGAGCTATTGTTGTTTATTTAAAAAGCGATTTTGTATTTTACAAAAATATAAACCTAAGTAATAAAAGTTCAGTTCTAGAGGTAGGGAGAGCAAACCCAAATGTTTGTTAATAGTGTGCTGCAAATTTGAGGCTTGGGGTAATTTTACATTGCTTCAATCCGGGACAAATTACTGACCAGTCGACCTAGCACAGATTATTTACAGTTGGTTAGGTCAATATAGTATTAGAAACTATTTAAGGAGGAAAGGGAGTTGGCAAGAATCAGATAGCAACTATCAAGAGCAAGGCACTTTAAACCCTTAGTCTCGGTTCCACCCTGGTGAGATGTGAAGGCTGAACTAGAGGACCCCTGAGGTGGATTTTTAACTCTGGTATTGTAAGTCAGACCATCATAAATGGGGTCCATCTGTGCTTGCATTGCCCACTAGTGTCCAAGTTGCTTGGGCACAGGACTTGATCCATGGCACCTAGCCAAGTACCTTACAGTATATACTCAAAACGAGCAGATTGGAAACTAGTGAAAGTGCAGTTAACTGAGGCTTTACCATAAAAAGGCGGAAATGACCTTTCCTTCTCTGACTTAGAAGTATCAGATTGATTAAGGTCTTCAGTAATGGGCCTTTACCATATAATGTATAAGAGGATCCCCTGCAGTGAAGAAAAACAGGGAAAATGCCAAACAGTATCCCCTGTTCCACTGTGGCAATGTCTACTTCAGCCTGGGTAGGAGAGCAAGGAACAGTATTTCTAACAAAGCTGGCTTCATGTCACTGCCTGCCAAGATATATGTGTTCTCGTTGAAAGTGGTCTTGATGGTAGTAGCTGAATGCACAGGTCAGGGCACAGGGACTGAACCATTATGACAGTCTACTTGGAACAGTTAGAGCTGTCTTATGATTGCTGTCCTGGGAATCCTTCCACATTGTTTCCATGGCAAGATGCGCTCCCAACGCAAAACAATCGATTTAAATAGTGATCTACTGGGAGACAACTCGTGTATGATTTAATACCACCAAAAATATGTTGGGAACAAATGTGAACTAAAAGAAAACAAAACTGATAAAGAACTTAAGAACCAGTACTTAGGTATGCCCAGGTTTTTCTCTGCTGTGTTTGAATCTAGGGTTTTTCTTTAACCTTTTTGTTTATTGATTTGAGAGAGAGAGGGAAGAGAGAGAGAAAAACAGCCATGTGTTGTTCCACTTATTGATGCATTCATTCATTCATTCTTGTATGTGCCCTGACTGGGGATTGAACCCTCAGCCTTGGCATATTGGGGACGATGCTCAAACGAACTGAGATTACCCAGCCGGGGCAGTTTTCTTTTCTTTAATGCAATATTTGTCTGCTTTAAATTCCTTCAAACTTTCCCTCAGTTTTTTATTTGTTTACTAAATTCTCAATTATATTGCATTAGTCATTTCCCTCAAATAAATATTTTGGCTAATTTTTCTCCATCATTGTGAGCCTACACAATGGATCAGTTTTCATGGTTTCTTTTGCCTTTACCTCCTTTTTTCTCCTATTAGTTACCTTTCCAAGTTCTATGTGACTTAAAGCCAAAAAAAGTAAAAACTTCTTCACCTTCAGTAGTATAGAAATAAAATGTGCTGAACTCTTTCATGCTGTCAGTTCAGAAATATAATTTAGCCTTGGATTTCTGTCTATGCCACCAGATTTCCCCAAAATTCCCCCTCATCTATAATTTTTCCCCAAAGCTTTCTAATAATGAAAAATGTAGTTACCCAAGGAGCTAAACTAGGGAACCCTTTGGCAGGAACAATAGCTGATGTAATCTTCCGGCTGAGGTCACAAAATTTCCCTTTTTCCACAAGAATTATAGTAGTGCATTTACAACATTTTGTGAATTCACAGAACAAGCAGCAGGCGTGTACCACAGAGAAGCTCGGTCTGGCAAGTACAAGCTCACCTACACAGAAGCAAAGGAGGTGTGTGAATATGAAGGTGGCCGTCTCGCCACTTACAAGCAGCTAGAGGCAGCCAGAAAAATTGGTAAATGATTTGACAATGACTTTCTTTCTCTGTCGCCCTGGGGAGGGGGGGCGGGAAATATTCCACCGTTCCTATAAACCCTCAGTAAGTCTTCCCTATTCTCCCCTGCTAACTGTTCTCTAAGCCTCTATGCCACCTCTGCCCTCTGGCTTTTCCCATCTTCTCTGCCTAGAGCTAGCTAGTGGAAAGTTCCTAGTACTAGCAACTTATTTGGGGACACAACCCATTGTGAGATAATAAAGGAAAATCATAAGAAAACATGAAGACATTAACTCAATATCATTTAAATTCCTCATAAATTTAAAGCCATTACTATTCATCTTTAATACTGTTCCATCTCGTATTAACTTCTGAGTACGGGTTTCCTTGGCAGTTATGTGAAGTTACCACATCGAATCTTACAAGGAAATTTACTTGGCAGGATGAAACATTGAATTTAGTGGCTTTTTTTCTAATTTTTTCAATGTTTTCCTTTTTTTAACATTACAATGGAGAATGCATTTGTATTTCAGGATTAAAAACCCTGAGGACAAGGAGGATAAGCAAGTTATGAGATGTCAGGAGAAAGGAACTGGGAAAATGATGTCAGGAGATCTGTTGAAAACCCAATTATCAACTAGTGCTTTTTGTTTCTTTATTTTAAAAAATGGCCTGCTAGTGTCTCTCTTGGGCTTTCAGGAGTTTCCGAAGGGCCACTCACATTTGGAACTCTTCTCCATTGAAGAAATACCTTTGCTGATAGGAAAATAGCTGGCAAAGTTTATGCTATTACTATACATTACCCAAGGCAAAAAAATACAGGTGTTCTCTAAAACACCCCACAGTCTCCCCAGGTAACTGCTCACTCTGTTCCCAAGGACTGAGTGACACAGTAACTGGAATGATGGATACAAAAGCCAGAGCCATTACTAGCTGCCCTGGACTTCAAGTAAAATTGTTCTTGGATGGCACTGGCAAATATTTGAACAGCCTCCAGAGTTGAGCAAGAAAAATAGGGCTGAGATCTTGTTTGAAATTATGAGTACTTTTATCCCTCTTCAAATTTTTAAAAATATTAGCAATACTTAATTGGTCCTGAAACAGAAATTAATTAAACTATCATCTGAACATTTTTTTCATGATCGATAGTAATTTCAGAAATTATCTCACTGCACTGGATAGGTCATTGGTGAAAAGAAGCCAGCTCTGAACGTGCATTGTTTTCATATTCATGGTGTTATGATTTCTAGTTCATCTGCATCTTATTTTTTAAGGCGTAATTTTCTAGTAAAAGTCAGATGTTACATTTTATAGGTGTTCCAATTTTATGTTGTTTTTTTAAAAGAAAACAATTTTCCCCCTTTTGCACGAAACTGTTACTGCCGGAAGGGGCCATCATTGTAAAGATGAGCTTCTCTCAGCTGAGTTTACCAGTTAAGTGTAAAACCCATTCATTCTCTTGCAGGATTTCATGTCTGTGCTGCTGGGTGGATGGCCAAGGGCAGAGTTGGCTACCCCATTGTGAAGCCAGGGCCCAACTGTGGATTCGGAAAAACTGGTATTATTGATTACGGAGTCCGTCTCAATAGGAGCGAAAAATGGGATGCTTATTGCTACAACCCACATGGTTTGTTAAAAATAATAATTTTTATACTTTGCAAAAAGTTACGTTAGTAAGAGGTCGTTAAAACAAAATAACTTTTTTTTCCAGAGAGAAATCAATTTAGTGCATAATTACTAATAACTACCACACATTGCATGAGTATGCTGTGTCAGACACTGATTTATGTTCCTTAATCTACTGTCACTCAGTATGCATCACCCTGCAAGGAAATATTTTTATACCCACTTACAAACTTGACAAATGTTTATTGATTTGAGAGAGAGAGAGAGAGAGAGAGAGAGAGAGAGAGAGAAATGCCAATAGGTTGTTTCCCATCCCCATCTCCATCAGGGATGGAACCCCGTAAACTAGGTGCCCATATTTTGCTGTGTATAATGTGCTCAAACTTTCAGGAAAAAATCTCTCATTTTAATTTTTTAATTAAAGTATTCATTTATTTATATATAGATGCTTGTTTTGTGTAGTATAAAGAAATTTTAACTTTTTAAAAACATATTATGATACAAGTACACGAAATTTTATGTGCCAGTAACAAATTTATGGTATTTACACATCATAGGAGGCCAAGAACTCCTCATCACTGTCAACATCAGAAATATCATCTTCTTCAATTTCTATATTACATTATAAACATAAATAAAAGAATTAAAAACATTTATATAGATACAGAATTAGTACTACCCATGCATAATGCACATTCTTATTTTTCCCTCAAAATTTTGGGCAAAAATGTGTGCATGATAGACAGCAAAATACAGTATATGCCCCAACCGGAAGTTGGACCTTCAACCTTTTAGTGTACAAGATAATGCTCCAACTAACTGAGCCACACTGGCAAGACCTGTACCATTTTAGAAATCAGGAAAAGGATTTAAGAGCTTAAGTAATTGCCCTGGCTGAGTGTTTACTTGGTTGGGGAGTGTGGCCCCATACACCAAAAGGTTGAAGGATCAATCCTGGTTGGGGCACATATGGGAGGCAACTGATTGATGTTTCTTTCTCAAATCAGTGTTTCTCTCTTTGTCTCTCTCCTTCTCTGACTCTTTCCTCTCTCTCTAAAATCAATAAAAACTTATCCCCAGGTAAGGATTAAAATATAAATGAATAGCTCTGGCTGGTGTGGCATAGTGGGTTGAGCGCTGGCCTGAGAACAGGAAGGTCACTGGTTCCATTCCCAATCAGGGCATGTGCCTGGGTTGCAGGCCAAGGTCCCCAGGTGGAGGTATGCGAGAGAAAACCAACTGATTTTTTTTTCCCTCTGGCACATTGATGTTTCTCCTCCTCTCTTTCTTCCTCTCTTCCCCTCTCTCTAAAGTACGCACATACATACATACATACATACATACATACATACAATCAATCTTATCAATCAATCAATAAATAGCTTGAGTAACTTATCCAAACTTAGGCTAGGGCCTCGTGGATTTAGTCAACTTTGTGAATCTATTATTTTCAAAATAAAAATATGAGACAATAACTATATGTAACATAAAATACCCAGCTAAATAGACAACCAAAATAGTTCAATATTTGAATTTTTATCCTAACCTAATAGTGTATACAAGAAAGATTTCACAGGACAGAGCGAATTACTCCAAAAGCTGGCACTGTACAGATTTAAGTACACATATAAACTATGCATTGTATAAATTTTAATAATGTAATAAGAGCAGCTTACATTTTGTATAACGTCCTGAAGTTATCGTCCCTATTTTATGCTCAGAATAATCCCGTGGGAGGAGATAGGGGAGGCGTGACTATGCTTACTTCCCCAGTGAAGAAACTGAGGTGTGGGGCCGTCACAGAGCGCTCGAACTAGACCTCCGATCTTTGTCACTCCCAACCTTTCTAAGACCCTCTTCTACCTTGGAGATAAGCTTCCTCAACATCTATGGCAGTAAAGATGCTAATAGAAATTTTTTAATAGTTTCTTTAAAGAAGAATATTCTTGGCAGAAGCCTGAAATTGATAAAATGAAAAATATCGACTGCTACCAGAGTCAGCACTACCCAGACTATTTTTGAGTGTCCGGGTTTTATTTTATTTTCAAAACACTAGACACTTACTTGATATGGAATTAAAATTAATCAGGGACCATCCACAGCTTTCCCGCTGGGTCCTACTACAAGTCATTGGTTCTAGCCGAGGTTGTTCTGATAATAGGTTATGTGACACAATATAAATCCATAAAATAAAATAAAAAATGAGCCCTGGCTGTGTAGTTCAGTCGGTTAGAGCATTGATCTGTTATGCCAGGGTTGTGTGTTCCATCCCCGGTCAGGGCACAAACAGGAATCAGCTGATGAATGCGTAAAAAAGTGGAACAACAAACTGACGTCTGTCTTTCTCTCTCTCAAATCTATAAATACATTCTGTTAATTTTAAGAAAAATGACTTAAAAAAACAAACATAAATATATTGACCAAATTCTCAAAGAAGACTAAGTGTTAGTTTAGGTGAAAACACATAAAAAGAGTATAAAAAGATTATAAATTACTCCTTGTAACTGGGTTAGAGTGACCTTCAAGGCCTCTTATAATCCTGAAGTTCTATAATGATTTTCCAACAGAATTTATTAGACTATTCTAAATATTCAAGTCCCTAAAGACACAGGGATGACACCACAGGACAAAAAATCCCTGCCATCTTGACTGGGCTGTTGGTAACATGAATATACATATTTGTCAAAGCACAGGGATGTGTACTCATGAGATTCATGCATTTTATGCTTAAATAATAAAAAGAAGCAAAAAATGTAACCAGGAGCACAATTAAATTACTTTTTTATTGCTGCTCTATTTTTTAAAAATTCACAAATGTCTGCTTATTTTAGAGTATTGAGCAATTATTGATGAAAAATTCATTTGTTCTTTATCTGCAAGAATATAGTATAAGTGATGTATTTAAGCTATTTCTTTACTATTTCATAAAGAATAATACATAGATGAACACTAAAATACAAATATCATTTTAAAATAGGAATATTTTTTTTCTAATGCTTTCTTATCTTTTTTTTTTCCATTTCAGCAAAAGAATGTGGTGGTATCTTTACAGATCCAAAGAGAATTTTTAAATCTCCAGGCTTCCCTAATGAGTATGATGATAACCAGATCTGCTACTGGCACATTAGACTCCAGTATGGTCAGCGTATTCACCTGAGTTTCTTGGACTTCGACCTTGAAGATGACCCAGCTTGCTTGGCTGACTATTTTGAAATATATGACAGTTACGATGATATCCATGGCTTTGTGGGAAGGTATGTGTTGTTTCCCCATACATGAAGCTAAAGGAACATTCGATACTGTGTTTAATGTTTCTTTAATCTCTCCTAACTGTCCCTACAATATTGATTTTCCAGTGTTCCTACACTCCTACAATACCATATGCTTTTTAAGCAAAGATTTTTCATAGCATGTTAAATCACCATCAGCTGCTACTTATTTTTAAAATAATGAAAGCCACCTTTTGATTATTGTTAAGCTGTAACAATAAGTTTTATAGTCTATTTAGAAAGACCTCAGGATTAACTAACAACAGGAAAAAGATGTGAGATGGGAAATTCATTGAGATTTTAAGTGTTCTAATTTCTGCCAACCTCTAAAACTAATGATAAACTCAGTAATTGGTGCCTTTCTTCTGCGTACAAAGCATTATGCTAAGTATTACGGGTATAAAATAAATAAGCAAATTATAGTCTCTTCTTTCACACGATGTAGCTAAACCTACAATAGGAAGCTTCTTAAAAATAGCTTTCTTTGCCATAAAAAGCAACTGCTCTTTTCCTCAATATTCCTCCCTTGGTTTTCAACATGTGTGCTGGGACA
>PVKM010034627.1:0-15517 GCA_004027735.1 Carollia perspicillata
AACATTAAATCATCCGCCTTGTCATCCAATGCTCAGAGGTAATTACGGTGATGATCATTTAACTTGCCTTCAGTTATGTGAAAGAATTTCTATTAATTTAGAGGATGGTGACCAGCCCCATGCAGGGGACTAGGAGGAAAGGAAGTGGGTGGTATTGTAGCAGTCAGGGTTTCTGCTGGTGAGGGGGTCCTCTCACTGGATGAGAAATCGGGACCAGAAGGCCTAAGGCCACTGCATTCATCTGACTGCAGAGAGCTCTAGGAGTCCCCAGCACTCACCTGTGCAGGTGTGAGGACGGGGCATAGAGGGATGGTTTTCTCTGTTGCATGGGAAGAAACATGAGGGGAGAATTCTCGATGAGTTGGGGTGAGAGAGAGATGGGACCCACTGGGAAGGAATCTGTATCCACGTGGGCAAAGGGGGGCTGAACATTGTCCCCTGCGCAGGGTCTCTTCAAGCACCAGATGACTCACTTACCCCAGGATGCTGTGGGCATGGTCTGAAGGTCTGCCTTCTGCAGGGACCAGGTTGCCCTACAGCTGAGTCAGGGGGTCACTGTCGGGGCATGTGGAAGGGAGAAGGGAAGAGGAAGAAGGGATGCCTCACTGCCATCAGGACTGTTGGGCTCCAAATGACCTCATACACTGACCTTCCACACACAGCTTGGCATTGAATGGCTGTGCTGCCAAGGAATTTTCCAAAAATTTGAAATCCACTGCTTCAGAGTAATCATGCCTTAACTCAGGTATAAGACAAACTATGAAAATCGTGTGTATGTAATTTGATAAACAAAAAGAGGGTATCAAGTAGCAGGTTAATTCTAATACAGCCATCTTTGATGTTACCTACTGATAATCCACACCTACACCTGCCAGCAGGTGTGATGCCAGCAGGTGGAAGTCTCTGAAAAGGTATTTTAGCCCCTCAGCCTCAACCAGCCTGCAACAGGCATCTTTGCAGCACCCACTCTGCCCAACACCCTGCTGGGGATGTGGTGATAAGACTCAGCCCCATTCTCAAGGAGCAATGGATGTCTCCAATGCCACCCAGCCAGCTCACTGTCTTGCCACAGTGAGATTACATAAGCACAGCATATAGCTTTGGTTCTAGAACCCACTCAGTTGTGGAGTTTTACAGGCTAACATCTAAGCATAGGACCAATTACCCTTGCTAGTTACTCATCCTAGAGATACCCATATTGGTAATACTTCTGTGTGCCTGGGCATTGCTACCATACTTTTCTCTGCCATCTTAAGTGAGACAAAGAGTCTGTGGGGATACAACATAAGTCCAGACCTCCATGAATATTGAGTATGGTGATCATGGAGTTGTTCATCAAATACTGGATGATACGTGAGGAATCCCCTTAAAGTGATAGGTTTATGACAGAGCATTATGCCATGCTCATAAATATATATATAAATATATATAAATATATATAAATATATATATAAATATATATATATGTAAACTACCCCAAGTATTAGTGTTATTATTAAATAAGAATTTATGTATAATATTATATCCCCCCAAAAGATATGTTCAAGTTCTATCCTCCTACACCAGTAATATAACCTTATTTGGAAATTTGATCTTTGAAGATATAAGCAAATAAGATAAGGCCACACTGATTTAGAGTGTGCCCTGAGCCCAATGACTGGCATCCATGTAAGACAGTAGTATACAGAGACAGAGGCAGAGACTGGAACGATACATCTAAATGCCAAGGACTGACAACCACCACCAGAAACTAGGGGAGAGGCATGGAATGGATTCGTCCTGAGAGCCTTTACCCAACCAACACTGTGATGTTGTACTTCTAGCCTGCAGAACTATGAGAGGATAAATTCCTGCTGTTTAAAGCCCCCCAGTTTGTGGTGTTTTGTTACAGCAGCCTTGGGAAACTAATACACTGATTATGTACAATTTTATCAGGCACTAGTCTGAAAATACTCCTGTTAAATTCCCAGGTGGCACATTTACCATGAACTACTATTAGAGGGCCGTGGGATTTGGGAATGAGGGACACCTCCAACATTTAGGTCAAAGCCCTGCAGATAAACCACAGAGGCCTCTGTCATATTTCCTCAGGGCTGTTGATCAGACCCAGGCAGCAAGTCATAGCCACTGATGTGGTGGTGAGGACAGCAGTCAGAAGGCAGCTCTGATACTGCTGCTGGAGCCCCCATTGCTACTCCTCCTTGTGGGAATGGCATGACATGCCTGCGAGAGAACCCCACCAGCCATGTGCCAGCCAGGTGGCCACTCCAAGCCTAGGTAGCTGAAGGTAGAGTCAATACCCCTCTTCTGGCATACCCAGAAAGCCGAGCCTGGTGCTTCTCAAGCTTGGCTGCCCACCGGAGTTACACTGGGGAAATTAATTTATTCAGACTCTCTGAGAGTGGTACTCAAGCATTGGTAGGTTTTAACATGCTTCAGGTAATCCTAATGTGAAGTCATTAGTCATGACCACTGGCCAGGAGCAGTGGTTTTCAAGTTTGAGTGTGCATCGGAATCTCCCGGAAGGCTTGTTAAAACACCCACCACAGGGCCATAACCCAGACTTTGGAATTTAAGAGTTCTGGGATAGGGTTCAACAATTTACATTTCTAACAAATTCCCAGTATGCTTCTCATACATTGAGAACCACTGGCACAGATCAACCCCAGGATAAGTAAGGTGTAAGTTACGTACGTATCCAGGCCAAAAAACCCATACATCAACAAGCATAAGTCATAGACTGAATGAGGTCTCATCTTGAATAGCAGCTCTGGTCATTGTTAGCGACTGTGCTGAGAAGGATTCTGAGGCTTCTTCTGGGCTCAGCAAGGAACAGTGTCATGACTGATGAGCAATGTCTACCCAGAGTAAAGGAATGGGTGGGGGTGCATATGGCAAATACTTGTTAACGTTGCACTAAAGCTCGAAAGACCTCCAGTTGGTGGGGAAAAAAGGCAGCAACCGGCTTCATCAAAGTTTCCATCAAGTATATCTGTGGCCCAAGGGAAATGGAGGGAGAATGAAGTTGATATTGCACAGCGAGCATCCCCCTGGAGTGGCTGTGGACTCTCCCCTCGGAGCAGTGGCCACCCTGGCTGTGAGGCTGACCAGCCTCGGTGAGGCATCTGACAGTGACTGGCGCTCTGCTCTGCCCTTTGTAAACAGTTCAGACACGGATGGCCCTGTCCTCAGGGTGTATCCATGGGACACGCCCTCCTCCTGCTCCCTAGTCACTGTCCATCGCCCTGGACTGAGAGAGGTCCAACATGGCTCTAAGTGTTAAATTAAGAAGGTCTTTCAGAATGAATGTCTCCATTTAAAAGCGCTCTGAAAGTACACTGACCCATTTTCCTCAACCTGATCAGCCAAGTGATTTTTCCAGATAAGGCTCATATCAGCCAAGAAGGAAAAAAAGTTTCTGCCTAAAAGGTTATCTTTCTCCGAATGCTACTAGCTTCTAACAGCCAGTGGAAATGGCTTCTGGCTGCTGAATCGCAACTGACTCTATATAATAAAGAGGCTGTTCCTCGTTCCCCAGGATGCCAGGAATTTGCATGAAAACAGTCTCTCCATCTTCTGAAAGAGTTCATCTGGCCCTGCTGCTTCTTTCTTTCCAGAAGCCACAATCTTGATGGTGACACTGTAATTTATTACTATGCTAAGGATTATGATGCAACATACAGAGAAGGAGAACTTCAGGTGGGAAACAGGCTGCAGGAACAGGTGAGCTTTTGGAGAGGATGGTCTTATTTGTCATGCAAATAGCACACCGAACAGAAAAGACAACCCCAAAAGGCACACTGCATTGGCTGCAGACAAAATTGTTTCTAAATAGAATGTTTTTCAAAGCTGTTCTTGAAGCATTAGGTGCTCCTCCAAAATGAATGGTACAATGTATTTCATACTAGTAATAAAATATGTGATTTGAATAACTACAAATGCAGAGATTTACAGTCAGTGGGGTCCTTGCTGCCTTTCCCCTGAGCTTTGTGGGCTCTGAAACCCTTCCATGAGATGCTGGGGAAGGTAATTGCAGCCCAAACATCATTTTCCAGCAGCTAGAGAAAAACCTATTTGGACATAAATTAACTAAAAATATGCGGATGATAGTGTGTGTTTCATGTGTGAAGAACAGAAAGGCCACTTGGTGACGTTTCCCAGCTGGGGAAAAAAACAAAACAAAAACCTTATTCAACCAAACAGACGTTGTTTCTCTGTATTACACTGTCAGGGCAAACAGCTGTCTTTTATTCCTCACCCTCAAAATAGCCCTTGATGGCTGAGATGTGGGCTTTATTATTATTTTATCATACAGCACATCTTGAGTTTATAATTAAAAAGAAAGGATGGAGAGACAGTGCTAAATAATTCACTGGCAGACTTCATTCATTTGACAAGCAGGCAGTGGGCATGCTCTCTGAGCCAGGCCAGGGGGAGTGAAGGGAAATGGAACAATACCTCTTCTTTCCTGAGGAGGGCACTGTCCAGGGAAGTCTCACAGTGAATCAGCCCAGTAATGGTTCAGAATTGGCCTCTCCTTATGCAATCCCCCAGGCCTGGGCCTCCCTATCAGTCCTGAAAAGTATGCCCCTGGTGAGAGTGGCTGGGTGATGGGTTTTAGACTCTCTGCACTTTGCCTACGGAGGGAGCCAGTACCCATCAGAGACCTGGTGGGCAAGGATGTGTCTGCTTTGCTGCTGAAACAAAAACTCCCCACTCCCAAGAGAGAGGTGGTGGGAGGATGAGACTTTAGGCTTTTTGGATGATAAGGTTGGCAGGGAGGACCAGAGAACAGGGGAGAGGCAGGGTTGAGGAGGCTAGATGGTCACCCTGCTATCTCTCCTCTTCACTTCCTGCGCTGTGTCCAGTGTGTATCCATTGCTTCTCTGAACATGTCAGGAAATGTGCTTTTTCCTGGAGTCCCTCATTGCTACTGCTTCACTGCTGTCCACCCCTAGCCCCGGGCCCACCCCAAGAGACCACATTTCTCTCCTTTTTCAGCCAGTGACCCCTAAATTCTCCCACTTGTACCCATGTCCTCGTGGTTCCTATCTCTGTCGATAGGCCATGATACTTCTCCCACCTTCACCCACGTATGTCCCATGACTTTCACGTCCCCATATGCAGGAGGACACTGGGGCTTCCTGAGACTCTAAGGTAGGGCCACACCTCCCATGGCAATGTGGCTGTCAGGGGCTCCTGACAGTAGGCAGCAAGAGGTGGGGGCTGCTGAATCAGCTGGATTCTGTCTGCAGATGGATGCTGGCCATCTCAGAGACCTCTGTCCAGCTCTGTGGGAAGCTTGTGGGGTTTACTCCATTGTCCTGATTTGACTACGGCCTTCAATTTTTTTCCTTCCTCTTCATGCAATGTAAGTGCCTGACAGACACTTCTAATAGGTATAGCAGGTATATTCCTCATTAATGGTATAATTGTTGGCGCCTTACCAATGTCCACTAGCCATGCCTCTAGTCTCCCTTCCTGCCCCCACCCTCCAACAGCTATTTAAAAATAATCATTCACATTAAATAGCTTAAGCTTTTCTAGCCTCGTGAACTACACCTCCTTTTTGGCATGCTTTCTTCCTCGAACAATCCCAGCAGTTATAACTAAGTCACTTAACCACTCTGTCTTACTGTCTCCACCTGCCAATAAGGATAATAATGCTTAATTATCTCAGAGGGGCGGATGAGGAGCTGTTAGCTAATGCTGGTGGAGTGTGAGATGTGCAAGTGAGCTGGCTCTGCCTGCCTCCCTGCAGGAGCCCTGGTCCCTGGCAGCAATGAGGGATGGCCAGGGAGGGGCAGCGCCTGCCCCAAAGACCATCCAGGGAAGCTGCCAGCTCCTTCCTGTGTACCATCCCCATCAGTGACATAAACCAGGTATTCTGAGGCTTGTTTTACGGACCCTGAGAGCTAAAGAGGAGAGGAGAATGGTCATGGGTCCACATCTTATAGCAGGTGCAGGGGCACTTGTCGCCAGGTTCTTCCATTCCAAAGTCTACACTGCCTTTTCGCCATAGTGGGTAACAGGAAAGAAGAAGGCAAGACAAATGAATACATGTGTCCCTGTGTGTGGAGGGCAGGTGGCATCTTTTCCCTCCCAAAGGAGAAGAAATACTTGGCTTCCGTTTTAGTTTCACAAAACACGGAGCCCCAAACTCTCAGGCAAAGGTCCCATTACACACACTTGTGCCCCCACACTGTCACCCCCAGACTGAGTACCAGTGACTTCTGGGGTACAAAAAGCCATGCAAGTCTGCCACATTTTTATATTTGGGGAACACTTGTTGTGAGAGAAGAATATTAAGGTGTGCCTCCAAGTGAAATGATTCATTGGTTTCTTTTTAAAACAAAGCATCAACAAGCATTGTGAGTGAAGGCCTAAGTGAAGAAGACTGATGGTAACGTGAGGTGTGTGTGTGTGTGTGTGTGTGTGTGTGTGTGTGTGTGTGTGTGTGTGGCAGGGTGGGGTGATGAGGACATGGGGAAACCCCACAAACTGTGGCAGGAGTATAAATTAACAAAAGGTTTTAGGAAATACAATTTTCACTAAAATTTAAAACATGCAATTCTTAACATGACCACAAGGGGCAGATGAACATCATGTGCCTCTAGATGTGATACCCTAAGAAGGATGCACTGGCCATTTTATGTAAATTTATGATGCATAATAAATGGGCCTGGGCCTAATCCTGAGGACAGATCAGACAAACCCAACATGAGAAAGCTTTCATTAAAAACAGAGACATTGTTCTTTAAAAAGTTAATACCATTAAACAAAAAACAAAAAATAGTCTGGAAATGTTCCAGATTAAATGAAACTAAATTGACATGGTACCAAAATGCAATATCTAATCCTAGACTAGATCCTGTACTAGAAGGAAAAAGTGCTAAAAAGAACATTTTTGAATTAATTAAAATTAGAGTAGAAACAGAAGATTAGATATGCTATTTTATCTGTAGTAAATTACTGAAGTTGGTAGCTGTACTGTAGTTACAAGAGGATATCCCTATACTTAGGAGATATGGAAATCCACAGAGTATATGGAGATGAAGATCCATGATGTATGCAACATCTTCCAAGAATTTAGAAAAAATACTCAGGGGTGGGAAGCAGGCAAATAATAAAGAAATGGGATAAAATGACAACAATAGGTTAAGAATCTGGGAAAAGGTTATACGGATGTTATTTGTATCATTCCTAATCTTGAAACTTTTCATTGTTTGAAACTATTTTGAAAAATTTAAACGTGCAAATTCTTTGGCCCAGCAAAATTTCTTCTTAAAGTTCTTTTACAGAAATATCTATACAAGTGTACAGAAGAATCTACTGTATTTAAGAATATTCATTGAAACACTGTTTGAAATGACACATCAGAAGTCACCTAATGGCCATCCCCAAAGAGCTTGTTAAATAGTTCCTCCAGTTCATTCATACTAATAATGCCTGAGGAAGAGCCTGAGAGACCCACAGGCAGCAGCAAAAGTCTCCAAAGGCATGAAGTAAGGGACTAAGAGGGGAAAAGGTCATATTCATGATACATCATTAAGTAACAGAGCAAGTCAATGACCAGATGAGTATGTATGGCATGAGACCATTTTTTGAAGCCATAAAATTATATCAGAATAAACACACACACAATACTCAGTAAAGCTGGGAAGGAAACACATCAAATTATTAAAGATGGTGACTTCTGGGAATTGGGAAGGTAGAGGCAGGTGGAGTATGTTTTAGTTATTACATTAAACAGACCTTTATATTTTGATATTTTTGAGCATTGCTTTTAAAGTCAAACTATAATAACTTTTTTTACCTATGGCATTCTAGAAACTTCTTTAGGTCCCTTTCTTCAGATGGGATGACTTTTCTGGTTGGACCAATAAGCCCCTCTCTACCTGTCTGTTCTGGGATCAGGTATGAGGGGAGGGAATGGGAGGTTATAATGGCTGAAGTCTGGGGAGTGGGGCTGGTGACAACAGTCACTAAGAGCCATAAGAAAGGGTCAGATCTGGGTTGGAAGAGCAGAAACTGAGGGTCTCTTCCTTCTACTGTGGAGAATCCAGCTGCCTTGGAATAGCGATTTTGCTTCCTAGGTGCACGGGCTCCTGCTCCATTTTAAACTGACTGTTCTCTTACTTGGTATCGCAGATCTCCAGAGACATGCTTGTCACTCATTAATTAATTTCTTATTCACTCCACAGTTACAGAGCAGCACGTGAAAGCTCAGGGACACTGTGATAAAAGAGGAAGCCAAGCCAGCCACTAGGAGAGAAGAACAAGCTGGGTCAGGACAGAGGAGGGTGGCAGAGGCTTTGAGGAGCAGCTGAGTGGTCTGGAGGAGGGTGTGATGTGAAACCGGGTGCTGGTGTTGAGAGTTTGGCAGAGGCTGGATCATGGGCCCAGCTGCCTGTGGTTGTTTCCAGTCGTTCATGCTTTTAGCCTTGGATTCTGTTGGCCTGCCTGGTCCTACACTATGAACCCTTTCTTGGGGTGTGCTGGGGATTCAGACTTCAGCCAACGCTGACGCAGGTTATTTGTCTCTTCCTCATTGATCTATTTTCTGACCTAATTTAGGATTTATATATTTTGCCACTTTGTAGAAAACCAACTCTTGGAGTTACTCCCACATTCTCAGACCTGACTTTCCCCCAACCTGGTGGGTCTAGACCCCTGGTGTGTGCCTCCCTGCCTGTCCCTCTTGGGCCCATGGGAACCCAGGGATGGAGCACCACGTGGGTATCTCAGAGGCAGCCAGGTTCTTCACAGTAGGAAAGAGAGACCCCTCAGTTTCTGCTCCTCCAACCCTGAACTTGAGACTTTCCCAGGGGCTTCTTAGTGGCTGTTATCATTAGTCCCACTCACTTTCTGATCTTGCCACAGCCTTGAAAGTCTGCCTAGAACTGTGAGGCCTGTGCTTCAGAATGTTCTGGAATTATAAGCATCATGGAAACATCTCCTGCTGAAGTCCAAAGACTTCCTCTTTTCAGAGGGTTCAGAACCTGTTTTGGCTGGGCCTGGTGAACTCTAGGCCTCCACACTACCCAAAATAACCAGTTCCCATTACTACCAGTCGTGGTTTTCCAAGGCCTGGGAACCCATAGCCGCTGTTTCCTAAAAACCCAACAGGCTCAGGAGACAATCCTCAATCACAGGCCAAGAGATGCCCTGAAAAGTTCCCAAGATCAGTGGCCTCTGCACATGGTAAGCAGAAGCCTTGCCATTTTGCCATGTTGATGCTGGACTTTCTGTCTCCTATATCAGTACATCCCAAGGCCTATAGGACTTTTGCCTTTCTGGGCTCTCCAGGGCTGGATTTTACTCCCCATGTCAAAGGACAGGTGTGATTAGGACAGGTAGAGGAGAGGGCATCCTAGCTCTGGAGTAGAACAGGCATGAGGGCATAGAAGCAGGAATCAAAAGCCCAGCATAGCTGTGGGGCTGAAAGGAGCTTGTCTGCCTCCCTCTCATCGTGCTCTCCCCTCCCCTCTAGTAAATCACAGACTGTTTAAATCAGAGGTGTGGGCAGAGTGAATAGTGATTGAACAAGACCAGATCTGAAGAGCCATAGTATAAAACAGAAAAATGGCAACCCTGGAACAGATGAGAATCTTAATGTTTTTGTCCAAAGGTTATTCCAAAACATTCCAGACAAAAATCAAAGAGAATGTGATCTTCAGAATATTAATAGATGAAGTTTCCAAGCAGGACAAAGAAATATTTTATTGGGTTACAGAACCATTCGAAATATTCCCTTGTCAATGACAAGTGCTGACACAGTGGCTGGAGTTGGAAAATATCATTTTGCAGCCATAGTGATATAGACTGGTTCAGAGAAGAGCAATCAATGGATGCGAAAAGCAGGGGGAATTTTTTGATGAAGAGCAGGCTATTACACAGCCTATTTTCCCACAGGCTGCTTATCAGTTCCAGGAGAAAAAGATATGTAAAATGTACATACTGTATGTAAATCTACATTGGAGAAGTGGACTAAATCTTGACCTGGTGATCAAAATTAATAACACTAACGAGGGGCAGATGGACATCATGTGTCTTGAGAAAGGATATCCTAGGAAAACACAACATCGCTTATGTAGGATTACGACCAAGAATGCAGGACCTGCATCTAATAATGAGGAATACCAGAAAAGCCCAAAAGGAGGGATGTTCTATTATTGAAGAGGTGACTATGTTCTTTAAAAATGTCAGTGTCATAAAAGACGAGGAAAGACAGCGGAAGTATTCCAGACTGAACAAGGCTGAGGAGACGTGACAACTAAATGCAACGCTGATCCTATCCTGCAGGTCCTGAAACACATTAACTTGTAATGCAAAAATGGTTTCAACAAAAGTGAAAATCATACACAGTTTTTGAAATTTCATCCAAATAAAAATGGTTTTTAAAATCTCTTTTTCAATCAGTCAGGTAACTAAAGAAGTCCTCAAACCAAACAATGGCATTATTCTTACAGAGAAGCCAGTGAGGAGAACTCAAAGACACCTTTACTGTGGCTTCAAATGTAGACAGTAAATAAAATGTAATATGGAGAGAACCGTGGATTTGGAGTTCCTAAAATATAATAAAATTTCTCTGGAATCTTCTTTAAGGACCAACATGTATAAGGTTTGTAGAGTCATTATAGGTCTGGAAAAAGTATGATTGGGGACAGAAATATTGACACATAAAATGACCTACTGTGATCACATTTGATGGCCTATAGCTTGCAAATCTTGTACCCATAGCAGCAAAACCCTTCTTTGGAAGCAAACCTCAGAGAAAGCTCAATATCTAAAGCAGAGGAGGGGCTGTGGGTGAAGTAGGGTGGTGGCCTGGAGCCCAGCTAGGTGTCCCCATCACCCCAGCAGTGCCCTGACCCTGTTCCTATTAACTCCAGGACATGGAGAGGAAAGTACTGGCCACATGGAGAGAGAGGCATTCTGGAGACTCACATATTTTCCTTTCCTTTGATTCACATGTATGTTCTAACGGGACTGTTGTAATTTTGATCTTTGTCTCAAATGGTTACGTCTACTGATGGTTCGACTATTTATTATGCCTAAATGGAGTGTATGGTCCCTGAAGGTGACTAAATGAACTCTAACTTCCTAATAGAGGCCCTTCTGTTATAATGTTGTATACACATTGCAAAAAGCCTCATATTCTGAACATTTGCAGAATTACATATCAGAGCCTATGGGGGAAATTTACATTTGGAGAAGACCATTCAGAATGTAACAAAAACAGAGCAATCCTAATAAAATTAGCAGTGCAGGTAAATTACAACCTGCATTTGCACCAGTGCCTCAGATTCTTTGCAGCCTAAACACTGCAGGTCCTATGGGGCATTCACATATCATAGAGATTAGTTCCATCAATGTTAAAAATCTGAGCCAGAGTATAGACTTCCTTGTGAAAAAATGAAAATGCAACACAAAGGACAATGTTTCCATAGTTTTCTCATCTTTACTCTTAGTTTCACCAGATAACAGAGTGGAAAATGCAGTGGCTTTGGAAACCACTAAATGGGCCACTATTTGTATTAAAGAAAGGTCTTTCTGTCTACATTCAACCATTTTCTTAAGGTCTTCTCATTATGCTAAGGCCTTTTCTTTCATTGTAAGAAAGCTTGCCCTGATTGTTTCAAAACATAAACGCCGCAGGAAAACATCCTATGAGAACCACAAGGCTTCCACAATATGCTGACATCATTCCCATACTGACCAATTGTGTATTGAGTGAGTTTCTACTGAAGAAACAGACACTGTCACAGAGCAGGCAATACCTACATTCCCATTCTCAAGAGGTACTTTCAGGGAGATGACAGCCACTGGACATTTATCAAGTGTCTACTAGGCACCAACTTCTCTGCCGGGCACTTAGATATTTAATAGCATTCAATTTTTACAATCATACTAAGAGACGGGTTCATATCCCCACTTTGCAGATTAGAAAACTGAGGCTCATGAAGTAACATGTTAATAGCAGACAAGGACTTAGCTTTTGGTGTGGTTGCCACCCAAGTTTGTGCTCTTTACATTCCAATGTTTAAATTTTATATTAGGAGCCACTTGAATTAGTAACTCAAAGAAACTAGTCCAACTCATTGCTAACTATGCTTAGCATGTCATATATTGTTGGAACAGATTCCACGCCCCCCCCTCCCGGATCAGGTAGAATGTTTTGCTAAGAGCTAGAATAATTTATTCTGTTTCATCAGATTTTATAGTAACTTTTTCTTACATTTTTATAGAACTTTAGAAGAAGTTTAGTAAAGCACTTTCAAGACAATTTTTCCTTTGATTTTTATAATAATCATGTGATATAGATTAAGTATAATATACTATTCCCATTAAACAGATAATGGAATGGGGTTTCAAAGAGGTAAAGTAACTTACCCCAGGTTAATAATTGGCAGACTCAGGATTCAAACCATGTTTTCAGGCTCAAAATTCAGCCTCGTCCCTATAATTGCTGAGGGAACCACCTTTGAAATTATCTACTGTGAAGTTCTGGGTATTGAATCGGTCGTTAGAGCTACTGAACCAAGTTATGCTACATGACTGGAAATGTGATAAAAGCATTGAAAAATAAAGCAAGGAGAGAATGAGTTTAGTGTATTTGTCGTTGAAGATAATGACTATTTGTAGGATAATGGGTATTAAAGGCCTATACAAATAAACAACCCCAAAATTGAATAATGGGTTTTAAATGATAGTGTCTTATTTACTTATGAAAATAATTTTCTAATACTGAGAACTATTGTGGAATGCCAATCGTTATTTTGGATAATAAAACCATGACATGTGCAACTGCATAAAGCACTTTAGGAGGAACATAAGCTATCTTAAAGTGATAGTAAGGAGTCATACTCCATCCTACCTGCCTTCCCCCTTCTAACCAAACCTTTGACCTTCTAACTTCTCAGGGTAGCAAATCCAGCTACAAAGCTGTTTCGTACCATTTTATTGGTGATGTTAGGTTAAAAGCACATGAACTCACACTGCTTGACAATTTTGGATGGGGTCTCCCTGGATTTTCTGCCATTCTTTCTGCTCCCTGAAGTGGGCCAAATTCCTTTCCAAAGGAAAAGTTTTCAAAAAACAATGGGCCTCAGTCAGGGTCTCTGACTCCTCTCGGCTAAGTGTTGGGCCAGAGCCATGGGGTATGTGCCCAAAACACACACCTCTAGTAGGAAGTAAGTACGAAAACATGCCTGGACTAAAGCAGGTATCCTCGTCCCATCTGGCACGGAGCAGCAAGATGTGAAGCTGCCAGATCACCCCTGGGCACAACTGGGTTGTGGCTTCACATTTTAATAGAAAAATTCCAGATGAATAAATGGAGGTCAGTGTTGCTCTTGTCACCTGGGTCATCCCCTCTCCCCTCTCCCTACTGCTCAGTTCCTTGGCCACAAGAGAATACAAGAATGAAGACCTGACGAATCACTTTACAAAGATAGTTATTGCTGACCAAGAAAAAAATAATCCTTCTCCAACAAAAGGAAGAGCTGGCTCTGAGGAGAGACGAGCAGCTTGCAACTCATAAACTGAATCCATGGCTTTGAACTTTACGCCTCTTTTCTTTTTATCAAACACCCAGATGGCATGTATTCTCTAAGTGAGCAATATTAGCAGAAGTCTACATGGATCTTTTCACTGAGATTCTTCTTTTCCTGTTTCCTACTCTCTCACTTTCTCACAAGGAAAGGGTTTACTTGAATGCTTTTGCGGGAAGATTAAAATAAAATCTTCAGCTCAAATCCTCCCCACGTACCCCCCGTGCAGCTAGAGCATCTGCAGGTTGAGCCCTCAGCAGAGTGGCCTTTGATCAGTTATCCTTCTGGTCTTTCCCTGCCTCCCTCACTCAGCTCCCTCTTTTCCTCTCCCCCTTACACTCTGCCTCCCTCTTCCTGTAAACTGTACTGCATGAGAGTTCTTTTGCTGCCTTCAGATTTTTGAATTCAGCTCTCCCAGAGGAAGTGTAATATGCTCAGCCTTGATAGAACTGGTTTTGAGCTTCTGGGATCTTTGTTAAATTGCTCTTGCTTCTGTATGCTCTGGGAGGGCTGGATTGAAGGGCCTGGTTTCCCTTTCTGGAATAAGCACCTTACCTTCTAGAGATTCTCTAGGCCCATAGGTATCTTTCTATGAGGAGGTTCTCATTTCCTCCTAGGGTTCCTAGGCCAAGCCCTCCTGGAGGCCCCATTTGGTTGGGTATGTGGGATGGACACCTCCACCCCCTGTATCAACTTCCTTAACAACGCACAAGTCTCCTGCAGAATTACAGGGAGATTTGCAAACACTCCCAGCTGGTCAGGGCTTTCAAAACCTGAGCAGTCCCTTAATGCAACCTCTTGTGGTCATAGCTCTTTGAAAGTAATGCTCCTGCAAGGATGCCACCCAAGTGAACTCAACCAACAAAGTGTGGAGTTCACTGGGGTGGCATCGTCGCAGGAGCATTGCCTTCGAACTGTTTTCTTTAAAAGTGTTTTCTTTGTTTTGTTTTGTTTTAACTTTTCTTAAATTTTTATGCAGTTAGGTTCCCCAGAATCCAGATGTGCATCCAAGACCTTCCATATTGTGTCTTCATCATTTATAGTCTGATTGCCCACTCACTTCACATCTGCCCATCGATGGGGATGTAGCCGGTCAGTTGGATTCGTGGACTTGTGTGAGTTTGCTAGGGCTACTGTAGCACAGTACCATGAACTGCATGGCTTAATGCAAAAGAAGTTTATTGTCTCATAGTTCTGGAGGTTGGATGCCTGAAATCAATGTGTCAGCAGGGCCATACTCCCTCCGAAACTGGTAAGGGAAAATCCTTCTTTGCTTCTGGTTTCTGGTGTTTTCAAGCAATCCTTGATGTTCCTTGGCTTGTAGATACATCAGTCTAATCTCTGCCTGTCATCACGTGGTCATCTTCTCCCTGTGTTTCTCTGTTTCACTTTCCCTTTCCTTATAAGGATACTAGTGATTGGTTTCAGGGTCCATGCTCATTTAGTATGATCTCATCTTGATAATGTCTTCAAAGACACTATTTCCAAATAAGGGTCACATTTATCACAGGTACAAGGGTTATGATGTCAACATACCTTTTGTGGGGAACACAATTCAAATGATAACTGGGCTCTCTAAGGCAAACATACTATGATTTTATTGGCCTGCATCCTCTTTTCTCAACACCAACCAAATCAGCCTGATTCTACCCAGTGAGCACACCTGGTACTTTGTGGCTTCTTTTATTCTAACCAGACTATTACTTCTTTCTGGAAACCCTCATCCTCTGAACTCTCATAACCTGACACATTTACCCACCCACCCATCCATTCACCCTGTTATCTCTTCCTGAGTACCTTTTATGTGCCCAGTTTTACCACTTAGTTTATATCTAACCATCTGGGAATCTACTCTATCCCCTCCTCTCACCTCAATTGAAAGTGCTCTCTCTTTACTTCAAGCTTATGGTTTCAGACTTCTATTTATTAAGCACTCAATCTGAAAAATAAGTCTGTACCTT
>PVKM010034628.1:0-15497 GCA_004027735.1 Carollia perspicillata
CCAGCCTGGAGCTGGCCCCTCATGGTCCCTGAAATAGGTGTTTGATAACCGAGCACAGATTCTGTTGCCTTGGGGTAGGATATTTACTCAAAGGCCCCTGATGCCCCAGGTGCTCAAGTTAGTCAATGACGGCAGGGCAGGTGTCAGGACGGCCTGGCAGAGGGACATGGCTGTGACCTGAGTTCCGGCGGAACCAGGATGCCACCGCGCTTCCCTGCAGGTGCCCGGGTTTCAAGGGGTTACTCTTTCTAACAGGCCACATGCACAGACACACTCGTCAGCTTTGTAGGTTAATACCAGAATCTTTGGGGGAAGATCAAGGAATCACAAAACCTTTGTTAAAATCCCCGTGGCCCTGCTGAGGCCGTTCACCGAGTGCTCTCTCCCCAGGCCGAGCTCACCTTCTGCACGGGCGACATCATCTCTGTTTTTGGTGAAATTGATGAAGACGGGTTTTACTACGTGAGTTTCTGAAGCTGTTCACTGGTGTGCCTGGTCCGCAGTGTTCACGCTGTCCTTGGGGTGGAGACCTGGCGTGGATGTGCTGGGCCGCAGGGCAGTTGAACTTGAGCAGTGGCCAGCTTCCACCGCGGCTGCACCGGGCCCCGGCACCTCCACGTCTTCACCTGCCCTGTTTCCCGCTGTTTGAAGACTTTGTTCTGATCTCGAGAGCAGACGTTCCAGGGGAGGGAGGCGGCACTTCGTGGTCTCGCTCTGCGTCTCCCTGGTGGTTACTGATGCTTGGTGGCCATTGCAGGCCTTTTTGGAGAAATAGCTATTTAGGCCCTTTGCCCCTTTCTAATCGCATTGTGTTTTGGTTGAGGTGAGAGCATCCTTTACCTGTTGTGGAGGCGAGCCCCAGCTGGGGCCGTTCTGGGTGGTTTTTATCCAGACACAGGGGGCCCCTGTCACACTTCAGCTCCCAGACCTTGTGAGCAGAGGACAGGCTGCTGTGGGCCGACCTAGGACTTGGTCCTGGGGGTCTACGGGGTGGGTGGGCGTCAGGCATGGGAAAGACGCAGCTCGGTGGACTGTGGCCCCTCGGAGCAGACGGCAACTGGGCCTGCGGGTCATGGCCCTAGCTCTGTGCACAGAGACATGCGCGCAGGTGGGAGGGTCTGAGAGAACACACACCAGCCCAAAGCCAAGGTCTTGGGGGGCTGTGGCCCGCTCATTGTCTGTAGGGTCTGGATTTCTAGTGAGAACTAAGTTGGGCCCAGGGGGCAGAGACTTGGACAGACCCGCCCACACAGTCTCACCACCGCAGTCAACTCCCTGACCTGTTCTCTGTCTCCCGACCCTGAACTAGAGGGCATCTGTCTGGCCACTGTTCCTGGAGCCCCAGGGTCCCAGGAACCATGGGCTGAGACCACCTGGAGCTCCAGATGGGCCTGGTGCCAGGGTCGCCCGGGCCTCATGACAGCTCACACTCGGCTCTGCCCCACAGGCCAGATCCAGGGAGGTCACAGAGGTCATGGCCACAATCAGGGCAGCTTTGTGTTGTGCCCCTTTGGAACCGGGAGGAGCCCCCACACCGCTGTCCTCTGAGCTGTCCTGCGGCAGTAGTGGGGTGGCAGGGGGAGGGGGAAGCAGGGTCGAGGGCAGTGGAGTGAGGGCGCTCCAGCCTACATGTGTTTGCAGGGGGAGCTCAATGGGCAGAAAGGCCTGGTGCCCTCGAACTTCCTGGAAGAAGTGCCTGACGACGTGGAAGTCTATCTCTCGGATGCCCCGTCCCCTCACGCACAGGACATGCCAGCGCGCTCCAAGGCGAAGCGGGTAAGCAGCCATCCCCAGCGGGTGTTGTGTCCCTGCCACTGCCACCTGTGCTCTCACGCAGTCTGTTGTCCGTTCCGCATCCCGAGCTGAAAGCACACACCTCTAGTGTCCCCCCCGCCCTTCCAGGGGGCGAGCCTGAAAGCACTCACTTCTAGAGCTCACATCTCACAAACGGTGACCCTTTCACTTCTAACTGACCCACCTCCACTCACAGGGGACCCCTCCCCCATGACAGACACACACTTGGTCTGAGGGGGGCCGTGGGCTGCCCGTCGGTAGGCACCAGGCAGCAGGGAGGCAGCCCCGCAGGGGTCCCCACCTGCCCGGCCAAGGTCAGAGCGCTCCACGGGCACAGCTGACGGCCAGATGACATTCACGTTTAGTGTCTCATTTTTGTTTTATCTCATCACTGCGAGTTTTTATATATTATATTTTTATATATATATTTTTATTTCTTTGCTCATCTGCTTGGAAACAGAAGAAGAGTGTTCATTTCACACCTTAATCAGGCAATGTAGCCTTCACGTAAGTGAGCAACTGAAGATACCTATAACACACCCACCTAAGCTACCTTAACGGACTAGCGCGGTAGACTTAAGGTTCGCTGTGGGGTTGAAAAGAGAAACACGTCTCAGAAAATCATTGGACCTACAGTGTCAGGTGTCTGTCGCTGGGTGTCAGTTGCACAGCAGCTGGATGTGTGGTGAGATGAACCGTCCCTCACGGTCACTTCCTTCCGTCCACACGGAGAGCATTTGAAAGGCCCACATTGGGAGAATATTTCTTACAAGGCTAATTGCGTGTTTACGTAGAGTTCCAATGTCTACTCATAACTGAGGCTGCGTATTGCATTGTGAGCCAGTCTCGCAAAAAGCACAGCCTCCCTTGAGTGTTTACCACAGGACCGCGGCTTTCGTAGAAAAGCCCAGCGAGCTCAGGCCCCCCACGGGGCCATGAGCGGGGCAGCCGCCTGCTGCGCTGGCCTGAGGGCCGCGCCCGCCTCTGCAGTCCCCAGCCCTCTGTGCAGTGAGGGCCAAGCTTCTCCCCAAAACACAGAGACATTGGGGAGAGGCGGGTCTGGTGGCAACCAATGCAATACCAAGTTCGGTCTAGGAGACACGCAGCTCCAATGATTGCCTCAGACGGAGGACACGGTATCTTCAGGTGACTTTGGGATGCTTGACGAGGTGTTTTCCATTAGAGTTAGACCTTGATTTTAAATCCAAGCAAGCTTGAAGCCCCTTGGCTGGTGCCCTTTGCCTGCTGAATATTGAACCCTGGGTGGTGGGGGAGGCTTGCTCTGGCAAGGTCAGGCAGCGAGGGGCGGTGGTCCCACATGTCAGGTGTGAGGCCAGTCGGAACCTGGTGAGGCCACCAGGCACCACGTGGTGAGCTCAGTTGCTCCCAGTTTAAGGTCAAGGTTGTGGAGACACTGAAACTCACCACATGCTCACAACCAACAAAATTCCATCTCTGGTTACGTGTGAATAATGACTGCATACAGTGAGGGCCTTGAAGCTTTCTTTGATTGTAATTAAGGTTCATTTTAGTTTTTTTTTTCTTTCAACCGGTGTGCCATCTCCAATATTTCTAACCCAGGAACGCACACAACCCCCAGCGTTTATAGACCCAAGTAGCTTTCAAAGGCAACAAAATTCCCCTTAAGAATGTTCACTTTTGAGATTACCAGTGGGTACTTGGCCAACTTTACTACCGACTTAATTGAAAATAGCCCCCACCCCTTGGTCTTAATTTACAAGGGAAGCGATTCCCTAGCTCTGTCTTGCCAAAGCGCTGGCCACTCTGCCCTGAGGACACAGACTGAGCCAGCCAGGCCTTGGGCCAGAGACACTGGGGCGGCCTGCTCCTCCGGCATGGTAACACTGGAAAGAAGAGAGAGCACCCTTCCCTTCCCTGTGCGCGGGCCGGGTGTGGATGCGGCCGAGGGGCTTGGTGGTGCTGGCGCTGACACACTCCAACTGTCACACTGTACCTACTAGGTTCCTCCTGAGGGGTCAGGTACAGCAAGGAGAGCGCCATCCCCCACAGCCCATCTCCATTCGGGGTCACCTGCGTCATCTGTGGGTACTGGTAGTCCTGGGAGAGGCAGGGCAATGTCCTCGAAAAAGAAAAAGGGGCTGCTTTTCAAAGGCAAGAGACTACTGAAAAAGCTGGGCGCGGTGAAGTGAGCCACAGCTGCGGACGACTTCTGAACCCACGTGGTTTTCTTTAGTTCCAAACGAGGGCTCTCACGACGCTGCACTTCCCAGGACCCCCGCTCCCGACCCAGCGGAGTGCGCTCTGCCCCTCCGCCCACTCACCTCAGAGGCTGCAGGCCCAGCAGGTCCTCCCTGGGCCTCTGGCTGCGGCCCCCTGGTGGTCACCCCCCTAGGTCTCGAGGGAGGACCTCCCAGATGGGCCAGGCCCTGGCAGCCCCCACACCGGGCCCCTAGTCTTTGTGCACTTGTCATCCACCCCTAAGGGAGCGGCTCCCACCCTCCTCCCTCTTCCCAATGCTTGCCCCACACGTGTGACTGTCACTTGAACTCCGGTCCTGAGACCCCTAGTCGAGCCGCCTTGGTGTTCTGCCTTATTCCTGCACAATGGTTTGTACTGTCTAATAAAACTTCACTGTCCGCTGTCTGTGTGGTGCGTCCAGTGCTCTCCACCCCCCACACACGCAGGGGTCTCAGACCTGCCTGTCCAGGCGGGGAGCTGGAAGATCCTGGGTTTGCTCTTTCAGAGCAAGCCAGGCACCCCAGGGAATGTTTACTTACCTAACTCATTCAGAGCAGAGCAGAGAAAGGAACTCCATTAGTAGAACCACTTCCCAACCTGCCAGAAAGCTGACACCGCCCACCGCTTTGTGTTACATTTTGTGGCCTATGGATTTCCGTTACTTTCATTATTTAAAATGCCAGACACAGACACAACCAGCAGCAGCACACACGGAAAGCCATCCCCTCACGCATGAGCACAGCAGAGCACCCCAACTGGAGTCTATTCCCAGGGGCCCCCCAACCCACTGGCACTTGAACAAAGATTTACAAAGTTGCTGGCAGGTGCATTTGATGGTTACTATTTTGTAATTGTCCACTTGTAAATTGTTTTTACTCTTTATACAGACTTTTCAGACTGCCTTTCTTTTGTAATTTATGGAAGGTTTATAAATGAATGACAGAGCTTTCCCCATTGTGTCTTCAAAACTATGTCGTCAACTGTAATGGAATCTGTGTGGCAGATTAAAAGGAAATGACCCTGCGTGGTTAAGTGCGGTGTGGGTGTGTGCATGTGTACGGCTAGTGTCAAACATTTTCTAGAAATAAAACTGGTGATTTTGTACGACGCCATGTATTCTGTATTGTTTGAAGCACTGGGTTACAGCGGCGCAGAGGAGCCCTCCAACGCGGACAAGGGAGAGTCAGCAGCCTAGCCTCTCCTGGAGCTCCTCTCTTTCCTAAAATAGTTCCGACTTATGGTTTGGGCATCATTCACAAAATGCTGTCACTCACCTTGGTGATGACCCCAGTCAGTGGCTCAGCCAGGCCATCAGCATCGAGTCAGCGTTTCCTGTGCACAAGAAACCCTCCTGTGCGGCCAGGGGGCAGGAGGGGAGCGCCCCTGATCTGCGCCGGAGCCCGGCCCTCGGCACGGCCGGCGTCCTAGCGATGGGGACAGTGAGCACCTGCCCAGCATAGCAAACCACCACTTCTCAAAGGCAGACATTTTTCCAAAAGGCCCTCATAATTTCAGCATTCTCCTGATAATGGGATTTACCCTAATAAGGGGCATAACCAACACACTTATGGCGAGATGAAATGGAATTCAAGCACCGTAACTTTATGAAATGACGTCTGAGTCTGGCATTCGAGTGCAGCCCTGTTTCCTTCTCCTGCCGCTGCAGCATGAAGGGCTGACGGCAGAGAAACGTGCTGCTCGGTGCCCCTCACCGCAGGACCTGGGGTCCAGCCCGCGCGGGCAGAGGGTGCTGTTTTCGAGGGGCTGGGGGTGGGGGTGCTGGTCACAGGGTCTGCAGTTTTCGTCATGCACCAATGAGTTTAGTTCCACGAGTGCATCCTGGCACTCTAATGTAAAGGAAAAGCTGAAATGCTGAAGTAAATGCACGTTTAAATTTGCTTTAAAACCCCAGTTTAAGAAACACTAATGTAAGTATGTGTGATGTACTTAATGCCATGGCACACTTAAAAATGGTGGAAATGGTAAACTTCATGCTATATGTGATCACAATGAAAAGTAAACTGATGACAGCTTCTCCAAAAGAAAAAGAACAGCAGCAAAGGCAGCCCGGACTGTGTCTCCAAATCAGAAACACAGATCTCCCAACAAAACCCAACATGGCAACCGGCTGGACTCAGCCGTGGCGCAGGTCGCCAGACATTGAAGGAGCACAAAGCGCCCACTGTGTGCAAGTTCTCCTGGAGACCAGAGGAGAAAAAATGCCCAAACCTATGAGGCCAGCATTATCCTGATGCCAAAACTAGACCAATGTGCTATAGGAGAGCTACAGACCAGCAGCGCCCTGAACGGGAAAGAAAAATCCTTAGCAAAATACTAGCAGATTGGATCCAGCAATGCATGCACAGGCTGAGCTATCGTGCAGAAAGGGAAGCACGCTATCGAGTCGTCTCCACGGAAGCAGGGGCAGCCCTGGACAAGGTCCACACCTGTCCAGGAAGCAGGAGAAGAAAGGAATTTGTCTCCACCGGCGAAGGCCGCAACCCACACCGTCCTTTGTGGTGAGTGAAGACTGACCACGTGCCTTCCATCAGAAACCAGGCAGGACGTCCACCTGACAACTGGCGTCTGACCCCGTGTGGAGCTCCTCTGGGATAGCAGGAGAGAGGAGGTGGCAGGGGCCACCTGCTCGGGCAAGAAGAGGAGAAATGGTTCCTGTCTGCAGGCAACCTGACTCTGTGCAGATGACGTTGTTGATGAGGTGCAGAGGGCAATGTCAATATGCAAAAGTCAACTGTCGCTACAAACCAGCAAGTAAGAATCAGAAACAGAAAATAAAATACTCCTATGTGACATAAAAAAAAACATGTGGTTATATTAGCATCAAAACCATGAAAGACTCAGGGACAAATTTAATGAAATATGTGTAAGGCTGGTGTACTGAAAAATGTAACTGTTGCTTAGAGACTATAGAGGAGCCCCTAAATCTTCACGGTGGCAGGTACAGGAGTGCGTAGTCTGTCAAAACTCATCGAATTATGTTCACTTATATGAAAATTAAACCTCAATAAAGTTGACTTAAAAAGCAATGGCCTATAAGCTGGGGAAGAGGGAGAGGAATGGGTGTTAGGAGGTTCAGAACTGTCCAGAAAGAAGATGTCAGTATACTTCTCTGCATGCACAGGCCCCTGGGTCCCACGGAAGGAGCGAGGTGGCCCAGGAGCAATCCCCTGGGACCTGGCCCTTCCTACACAGTGTTCTCTTGGGGGCCCAGGACCGCCTGGTGCCTGCCAGAGCCATGGCTGAAGCCTGGCTGCCCCTCCCCAGGAGTCCTTTCATGGAGTAGGGGGGAACGGAGATGTGAACTATGTTGTCACCTTTGTCACTCACAAAGGAAGTCTGATTAAAACCAAAGCAGAAGTAAGCGGACTGGGAGCGACAGAGCTTTAGTGTCATCTCATCAGCCTGACTCTCTGGCCGCTGAGCCACATCCACCCAAGGCCAGACCACGTGGCTCCAGCTGCTTGAGCCCGGTTCTCCCAGCCTCGCTGCACATCCGCCTTCCAGGTCTGTGTGGAGCAAACGCAGGTATTCCAACTCCATTGGAAACCGTGGCCCAGGATAAACAGGAACGCAGGTCTGTGCCCCTTCTGGCTCCACTGATTTGAGTGGCTTTGTGTCCCTCGAATGAAGTCTTCAGCATGTGGTGAAGGAGGCCCTCCTTACTGCCACTTTTCCAGAATTGCCACATTTCCAGTTTGGGAGACAAGACAACCTTTCAACTTTAAGGGGTAGTTTAAAAACCACTAAGAATAAGACTTTAAGGACCGAGGTTATTGGCCGTCCATAAAGACCCATAACTAAAAACTATGCCCAAAGCGATCTTTTACAGGTGCATGATTGGACTTCCTTATTTTCCTTAATACTGGGACAATTTTTATCATTGATTTCCTTTCTGTTTGGTATTCTTCTGAAACTTCACAATCCTCTGTTTTCTTCTGATGTTTAGAAATCACACAGGTTAAAAAACCTGGACTAATAGCCAAGAACAGTGTCAGCAACAGTTATTAGCTCAAAGAACTAAAAACAACAACAACAAAAAACTTACAATGGTTTTATTCACAATGTTAACAAGGCTAAATCGGAAAGGTATTTATTGCGCAGGATGAGTAAACTAAGAGCAGGACAAGTAGCTTCACTGAACTGCATTAAATCACTGTCCCTGTGGCTTGCACACAGTCAGTGCGACATTCATTCCATCGATGGGCAATGTGTCAAGGGGTCACGACATACGAGGTCTGTCTGCAAAAAGTCCAGCCATTGCTAATATAATGAGAAAGGTTTGCATGACATTGATGTAACCTGGCAGCCAAAGAGAGTGGGCCGGAATGCACAATCGTGAACAATGACGACTTCACTGTACTAGTCAGGCGGGGGGCGGTAGGCACCACTGAGTGAGCATTCGAACTGTGTGGCCATCACATTCAAAGTGACTGAGCGAGTAGAGCAATGAATCTGCATCCAATTTTGCGTTAAGCTTGAACATTCTTCCACGGAAACTATTCACATGCTTCAGAAGGCCGCAGCTATGGGCAGCTGATGATTGGCAGCTTCATCGGGACAATATATCTGCTCACGCATCACATCTCATGTAGAGTTTTTTTGTGAAACATCAAAGTACCCAAGTGACTCAGCCTCCCTACAGACCAGATTTTTGGATTTTCTCAAAACTAAAATCGCCTTTGAAAGGGAAGAGATTTCAGACCGTTGATGAGATTCAAGAAAATATGACGGGGCAGCTGATGGTGACTGGGAGAACTGTGTGAGGTCCCAAGGTGCCTACTTTGAAGGGGACTGAGGCACCACTGTCCCATGTACAATGTTTCTTGTATCTTGTATCTTCCTCAATAAAAGTCTCTATTTTTCATAATACATGGCTGGAAACCTTCTGGACGGACCTTGTACAGTTACTCGGCAACCTCAAACCCGCTCTTTACAAAATGTCCTGAGAGTCCCCACAAACGTGCAGGCTCGCGTTCATTACAGCCCCCTGCTTCCCAACGGTGCAGATGCCCGAGGCTGCGTTCCCCCCAGGCTCGCACTGTTGGCCCCGCGGGGGAAGCCCTTCCTAGCGCAATTGCACTCTGATGCCGAACTTGGTGAGTGGCTCCAGTTTAGCTTGTAGAAGCGGAATGGCTTTTTCACTGAAGGTACTCTCCAGCGGTTTGAAAAATACATTAAATGGAAAAATGCACATGCTTTCAGTAAAAACAAAAACTACACTGTAATTCAAATCAGGTGACAATCACTTCAATTTTATTTTATAATAAATAGGATGAGGTCCCACTTGCAAAACAAAACAAACAGTAATGTGAATACAGACCACTGGCCTCTTCTGTTAAAGGGTGTTAAATGTTTCTTTGAACAGAAATTTTAAAGTGTTCAATTCTTTTTTTGACCCCCACCCCGTGAGCCTATTTCTCCGCAGCCTCACCCTTCCCCGGCCTCGTAGGCGTCATTTAGTGGCAGCTTTTGTCTTAAATGTGACATGCCCACATAAAGCCATACCTTATGATTGTAGTGGGCTGCCCACTTCATGCCTTTTCTCCTTTATATTCAAAATAAATATTTCAAAACTAAGGTTAATATAGGTTACAAGTAGGACTTTCTCTCTCACGAAAGTACTTTCAGATAGTTTGAGAGACTCTGTTCATAAAACAAAGTACCTTACTCCTTTTTTCCCCAAAACAAAACTCCTAACTATATGTTTGAGAAGCAAACAACTTAAAATATAAAATCTTAATTTTTACTTGTGAAATAAATTGGTTAGTAGCAATCTTGGAATTAAGACTCTAAACCCCGTAATTCCCTTCCCAAGTTTCAACTACGAAGAGAACAGTTAAAAACTTAAGTCTGGGAAACCCCCAAAGTCGTCACTGAGCTAGAAGTGCGCTGCCTGCCGCGGCCCCACCGTGGCCCCTCCATGGTCACAGGTAGTACAGGCGGTTGGACAGGGACAGGTTCGGCTCTCGGTGGATGCTCTGGCCCACGAGGAAGGCCAGCTTGTGCGCGTACTGGCAGGGCGCGGGGACGCGAATGACACCCTTCAGTGGGAGAAAACAAAGCTGCTGTTACTCCGGGGCTGGTTTCCCTAAACTGTCAGTCTTGGGACGACGTTAACGCCTTCGGGCCTGCAGCAGTTTCGTTCTGAAAGGCGACCCTCCTGGTGGGGACAGTGTCACAGGGGAGGTACTCACGGGCCAGTTGTAGTAGACGTGACACAGCTTGTACGTCAGCCTCTGGATGTGGTCTGGCTTCAGGCCGCTGTTGTCGTAGATGACATTGTAGTGTGTGGGGGACACACTGCCGCTTCTTACTGCCTGGCTCACGATGAAGAAGTCGTACCTGGGATTGCAAACCCACACACAAGCCACGTGCACATTAAGGCTTCCCTTTCCGCAGCTCAAGGGAAGAGGATTCGCGTTTCCGACAGTGAGAAGACCTCAGATGCCGACGTCAGCCGGCTCCCTTGGGCCGCCTGTGTCTGCGTGCACCATGCTTGGACCAGCTACTGCGGGTACTGGCGGGTGGGTCACGGGAGCCCTGGGCACTGCACGCAGCTGCTGGGCACACCGTGGTCCACACGTCCACATCCACACCACGGGGGTGGTGATGCAGTGGGGACAGGAGGCCCAGCTTCGTGCTCTGTCACCCCCAATGCCCCTCAACCACAGCAGCTTTCCTGCTGGCTGTTCCCGCTGTTGTCACCAAGATACACCTGCCTCTTTTACTCATCAGGGGCTCACAGCGCATCTTCAAGAGGGAGAGCGTGTGAAGGGCTGGCAGTGGAACAAGAATGGGACCAGATGGTCACACGAAAACCCAGGGGTGCAGGCACAAAGGAACACACAGCACCAGTCTTCATCATTTTTGCAGTGCCCTTAACCCACCAGTCCAGAAGCGCTGTGACTGGACTTGACGTAGATTACGAGGAACATGGAAACGAGAGAAATGATAAAATCGGAATTGATCTACAACAGATTATGGGTTTCTAGAAAAGTGAGGGTTTTCAAAACGAACCCCCAAGACAGCAGAGAAACCACGGCAGAGCTAGACGTGGCGCTCAGCCCTGACTCGAACTTGCTGTCACACAAGGTGCCGGCGGCCAGATGGGCCCTGGGGCTGGCTCCAACACAGTCACATCGGCAGCTGGGTTTTAGTAAAAGAGAGTGGAATTTTCGTCCTTCCTAATGCAACTTGGGTTTCCCCGCTGTGCTGGGCCCATGGTGCCCTCAGGTGAGCGCACCTGTGCTGCACTGGCGCTGCCGTGACTGCCAGCCTAACACCTGCCTGAGAAAAAGGCGAAGTCCAAGGGTGCAGCTCAGAGCCATAGTTCCAGGTGCCGTCATGGGAGACGCTGTCATGGGAGGCACCATCTGCACAGTCAGTGCGGCGGCCCCTGGTCTCTACAGGAGGAGAGCCCCACACACCCACTGCACACCCTGGCCAACACAGTCTCCCGATCACAGCTGCCTTTTAGAAAATGTTCCTAACATTTCCACACAGGGACAAGAGTCGCTTCCTGTGGTGGACATCCCATGGACTCCGCAGGGCCAGGCTCATGGCTCCCAGCTGAGTGCTGTGTGTGCCTGAGAGTGGCTGGAGCACGGCTTTCTTGTCTGCCTGCAGCAGAGTGGCTCCAGGGCACAGGAAGGATAAACAAGTCCATCACAGACCCATATGTCTGATTTGGAAACAGCCATCTGTGGACAAGGTTCATGTGCAGAAACAAATGCCGCCGTCAAGCCCCAGCCCTGGCCCTCCCTCATCTCTGCGTGTGTGATGAGGCCAGGCAGCCACGTGGCCCACGGGGATGTGCACCCTGAAGCTTCTGCTCACTGCTTCCCGCACCCAGGCAATGAACGTGAGCCGTGTGGACATCTCAGAACAAACGAGGTGAAGACTGCAGTGTGGATAATACAGCATGAGGACAAAATGGTGGCGTGTCAGGGCTGCCAGAACATGGGAGCCACACTCAGGGACACGGCAGAACCCAGCCTGCACCTGGCCCGGCAGGCCGAACTCACCACTCAGGGCGGGTGACCTCCACGTCAATGACTGTCCCGGGAAGTGGGTTCTGAAGCCTTCCTCCAGACTGAGCAAAAAACCTGGCGTTCACTCGCTTCTTCACCACGATTACTGTCAGCCTGGGGCTTGAAGGTGACAAGGAACACCACACTCAGTGTCTGCTCGGGCACCTGCACACGCCGTGTGAGAAGAAGCACACCCCCTTCTTGGGGCCTGGGGTGAGGTAGGGGGGTGAGATGGGAAGGGCTGTGGGTGTGCAGTCCCAACTCCCCCCTGTACCCCCAGCTCATCTTGGGCCCGAACGGGGGGCGTGGGCCTCACCGCACTGCTCACTTGTAGCCGCGGCCCACAGACTTGAGGCAGTCCAGGAACTGCGGCACCTCATAGTTGACCAGCGTCTTCAGCTGGCCATCGCCCACGCCGTCGCGGTACACGATGATGCGGCTGGGCATGTACTCGTTGCATGTGTTCCAGGCCCGCAGCGCAGCTGCGACGGAGCCAGACACATTCAGGGGACGCCACATGGCAGCTGGGCTCCCCCCGTCCTGGGCTCAGGCTGCAGCGCAGCTCCAGGATGCATCCTCAAGGGCCCTCCTGGGCGGAGACTGACCTTGCAGGCACACTTTGAGCCCGTCTACCAGCTCCTGGCCTCTGTCCTGGAACACGCAGCGGGAGAACCAGCTGTGGGGAGAGAGCACACCAATTGGCATGCTGTCGCAGACCCACCTACCTGCTCACGATGGTGCTGGGGCTCCAGCCTGCTTCCAGGCACCTGCTAATGTCTACAACTACTCAGGACATCGCAACAGCAGGGACCGGCCTGCCAATCCCTGATAAACGCACCCGTCTCACGCTCTCTTCTCAGTGATCAAGCCCGTGACTCCATGGCTGAGGAGCATGCCAGCTCGCCCGGTGATGCGTGGGACCTCCCGGGCTCACACAGCAGCGCACACCACAGCCTGCCCCGCTGTCCCCTGGAGCAGCCCTCAGGACAGACGCCCCTCTTCAGAAGCTTTAGGCCTCTGAACATGTCCTTGGTGATGCTGACATGCCCACGCCCCCCACCCCCATCATGAGCCTGGTCTCAGTGGTCCCCTCAGTGCTGCCAGGGGCACCGAGACTGACTTCAGCGCACTACCACACAGCACCTGGGCCAGCTGCAGGCGGGCGCACTCACTGCAGTGCACCCTCCCCCTACACACAGTGGCATAACCCGAGACGTGGCTCCACAGCCACAGGCCGAGGGCCAGTGGGGGAAGGTGTCTCCCCGCGACCTTCCTGGCTCCGACGCCAGGGCCAGCAGCAGGTTGGAAGTGAAGCGCTGACGCAGCCCCGCCACCTGGCAGGGCCCTGGCCAGCAGCCTGGGCTGCGTGCACTCACCGGGTCATCCCTTCGTTGATGCTTGCGACGAAGCCCGCGATGGACCTCCGCCCGGCCGTGGTGTCATGGTAACAGTCGATGCCGACGATCATCACCAGCTTCAGCTGCAAGGGAAACACTGCCATTCAGACACCAGGTAGCAGGGACCCCGCTTCTCTGACGGCACGAAGACTGTCCCCGGGAGGGGACGGGACTCACGGGCATGTCCACCCTCCACAGCTCCCCGCCCATCTTGCAGTTCATCTGCAGGGCGATCTTCGTGGCAATGGCCATGACCGTCTGCTGCTTGCCCAGGGTCCTCGCCACCACGCACTGGCTGGGGGTGGGGCAGTCCGTGCACAGGTACTTCTTGATGGCGTCGTACTTGTCCTTCCGGTTGCTCGACAGCAGGCAGACGACCTGCAGACAGACAGAGGATGCAGACACCAGGGAAGAGAAAGGCAACAGAGGCCACCCCCACGGGACCAGCAACAGCCACGCATCTTCCACGTGTCTGTGCCGTGCGGCCGCGAAGCAGACATTGGCCTTTACTTTCTGTTCACTACATTCGACCGGCAGATGCTGATGAACACGCACGCTGAGCACACGGCTCACGGTTGTGCACCACGACGCCTGGGCATGAACTCCATAAGCTGGCCGACCACCCGGGACGGCTGCAGGACAGGGACCGAGGTGACACAAGCACAGGGCAGCTGACAGGCAGGCAAAGGGAGGGCTTTCTGCCACGCTCCGTCCCCACTCGTGCATGACGCCCCAGGAGGCCTCTTGGGTCGAGGCTTTCAGACTGCAGAGCCCTGGCTGGGGGGCCTCGTCGCACCATGGAGCCTCCCAGGGAGCCCGCTGCCAATCAGGAAACCAAACGTGGCAGTCCGAGCATGGCCCCTGAAGTGGGCAAGGGCTGGCGGAAGGGCGCCAACAGCTGGGGACAAGCCGAGCAAGCTCTGGTGGTCTCGGGCACAGCACCGCGTCCTGATGGTTGCCAGAGCGCCTGGGTCTTCCCTGAGTCACCACGCACGCCAAGCGGAGGTGCCGGGACCTGACGGAGGTGCTGATGCACCCTGACGTGGTGACGCGCACACACCCTGTGCACTGTGAACCTGATGTTCTCTGCCAACTATACCTCAGAGTGCAGGAAAACATGCCCCCAGTTCCTGCCCCGGCTCCATGTTGAAGTGCTGGGGCTGAGCCCGGCTGTGACTCCCCTGTGCCCCAGTCCACACGCCCAGCTCCCATCCCTCCCCGTCCCACCACCCCTTGGAGCCCTCTCACACCCTCTGTGTCCCTGTCATCCCAGACAACGGGGCAGGAACCTGCCTTCAGTAGCAGGGGGAGGGCCAACAAGGGAATGGGCTGTGCCTGGCCACCTCATAGTCACACTCTGTGTGCGGAGCATCCAAGGCTGGCTTTCACTTTTGTGCCCTGCTATTTTCCCCAAATGTTCTAGAACAATTGAAACCATCAGGTCCAAACAAATCCAAGGTGGCTTGTCTTCCCTCCCCCTCCCTGAGCCACAGTCACCGACCCTGTGCACCGGCCGGAGCCCGTGTGGCCTTGGAGACCTCAGGACGGTAACACACACGCTTTGTGGCCGGTCTGGGAACCTAACCGTGACATTTGGAAAACGAACTCGAGTTCCAGGATTTCCACATGCCCCGGTCAAGCCAGGCACTCTGGGCCGCCGCTCTGGGCTGACGGGCTACTCACTATCTGGGTGTCTGACGTGACCTTCTGCTGTAAGACCCTCAGATAGGCTTCCGTTCTGTCATCCACCTCGATCCTAGAATGGAAACACGTGACCCGACACCGAGGGATGGGGGACGGACGCGGCACCCACTGAAAAGCTCCCTCGGGCTCTAGTGTGTGACGCGCTGTTGTCCACAGGATGAGAGGAAACACCCAGGGCTGCCAAGCCGCTCTGATCGGACTTGCAGCCCTGCCAGCCCCTCCGTCTGGGTCCTCACACGCGTGTGTGGGACTGCAGGCTGTGGGCCTGGATCTGGTCTTCACACGAAGATCGGCAGCTCACGTTGTGAACACTCCCCCCCCACCCCCCACG
>PVKM010034629.1:0-15495 GCA_004027735.1 Carollia perspicillata
CCCTTCTCCTTCTTCCTCTTTTCACCAAAATTAATTATATACGCACACAATTCTTCTAGGAACTTGAAGGCCAAGAGAGTATGCTTCAAACATGGACTCTTACTTGCATTTGGCTTATACTTTTAGGGCCTGCTTACTTACAATCTGAAGCTAATTTAGATGAGATCTTTTGCTTTATTATATCCTTCTCTACAAAAATGTGTTATCATCAGTTTCTTCTAATTAACAGGATTCTCTAAGTAAATTTAATGTAGCAACATATAAGATATTATTCAGTTTATAAAAGTTTAAGTCATTTAAATCAGAGGTGATTCAGTAGAAAGAACGGAAAGAACTGTGGGGTCAGACTTACCAATTTCCCCAGGTTACCAGCCATCTGCAAGTAGCAAAATAGTATTTACCCCCACAGAATGATGACCAGGCTGTAACACTCTTCTCTGAAAAGTAGGTATTTCATAACTCAGTTCCCTTCCCTTTTTTGGAGCCATTTCTTTGTGGGAAGTAGAACAAAATTGTGCGTGTAGAAAGAAATCTTACGTTTCTTCTGTAGACCAATTTGCAGTTTTCAAAACATTTTTACATTCATAGTCTCCTTTCACAGATCAGAGCATGCACCCACACTAATTATACCTAGGTGGTGGGTACAATTAGACATAATTTTCCTTAGAAAATTTTAAAAGTAGTATTTTTTTTTTACTTAAAATGACAAATATAGAGCTAGAGGGTATTAGTTTTTAAAACTGATATGTTAAAAATAGAATCTTGACTTCTGGCTAAGATGAAGGTATAGGTAGACATACTGTGCTTCCTCACACAACCAAAAGAAGGGCAACAACAAATTTAAAAACAAAAAACAACCAGAACTGACAGAAAATCGAACTGTATGGAAGTCTGACAGCCAAGGAATTAAAGAAGAAACATCCAGACTGGTAGGAGGGGCAGAGAGGACTCGAGGCAAGGCAGTAGCTGGAGGACCTGGGTGGGCCAGGTCACTGCTGGCACAGCTTCTGGTTCCACATCTGCCTGTGGATAAATCAGGAAGAACAACTGGGAGCCAGACAGACCGCACAACCCAGGGCCTCAGCTCGGGGAAATAAAGCCTCAAAACCTCTGACTGTAAACATCGGTAGGGGTTGTGGTGGTGGGAGAGACTCCAAAGTCTCACAAGGGAGTTCACTGGAGAGACCCACAGGGTCCTAGAATGTACACAAGCCCACCCACTGGGAATCAGCACCAGAAGGGCCCGATTTGCTTGTGGGAAGAGGGGGAAGTAACTGAAAGCTGGCAGAGAGTAGAGCAAATGCCCTGTATGTGGGACCCTGGCCCCACATACAGTGTCATAGTGCAGCAAAGTGGTTGCCCCGCCCAGGTGAACACCTAAGGCTTTGCCCCTCACTATGTAACAGGTGTGCTGAGACAAAAACATTAAAATGGCCCAAGTGAAAGAATGGATCAAAGCTCCAGAAAAAATACAGCTAAGCAACGAAGAGATGGCCAGCCAATCAGGTACACAGTTCAAAACACTGGTAATCAGGATGCTCACAGAATTGGTTGAGTATGGTCGCAAAATAGAGGAAAAAGTGAAATAAAGGAAAATGCACAGGGAACCAGCAGTGATGGGAAGGAAATGGGACTCAAGTCAACAGTTTGAAGCAGAAGGAAGAAAGAAACATTCAACCAGAACACAATAAAGAAACAAGAATTCAAAAAAACGAGGAGAGGCTTAGGAACCTCTGGGGCAACTTTAAATGCTCCAATATCTGAATCATAGGGGTGCCAGAAGGAGAAGAGGAAGAGCAAGAAATCAAAAACTTATTTGAAAATATAATGAAGGAGAACTCCCCCAATCTGGCAAAGGAAATAGACGTCTAGGAAGTCCAGGAAGCTCAAAGAGTCCCAAAGAAGTTGGACCCCAGGAAGCACACTGCAAGGCACATCATAATTACATTAGCCAAGATTAAAGATAAGGAAAGAATCTTAAAAGCAGCGAGAGAAAAGGAGACAGTTACCTTCAAAGGAGTTCCCATTAGACTATTAGCTGATTTCTCAAAAGAAACCTTATAGGCAAGAAGGGGCTGGAAAGAAGTATTCCTAATCATGGAGAGGCAAGGACCTACATCCAGGATTACTCTATCCAGCAAAGCTAGCATTTAGAATGGAAGGGCAGACAAAATGCTTCTCAGATAAGGTCAAGTTCAAGGAGTTCATCATCACTGAGTCCTTATTATGTGAAGTGTTAAAGGGACTTATCTAAGAAAAAGAAGACAAAAAATATGAACACTAAAATTACAAACTCACAACTATCAACAACCAAACCTAGAAACACAAAAACCAAACTAAGCAAACAACTAGAACAGGAATAGAATCACAGAAATGGAGATCACACAGAGGGTTATCAGTGGGGAGGGAAAGGGGAGAATACAGTGCTGGGGGGTAGTTACAGGGAATAGGAAGCATAAATTGTCTACAAAATAGACAGGGAAGATGAAGATTAGTATAGGAAATGTAGAAGCCAAAGAACTTACATGTATGACTCATGGACATGAACTAAAGGGAGGGAATGCTGGGGGGAGGGGGTTGCAGGGTGGAGGGGAATAAAGGGGGGTGGAAATAAGACAACTGTAATAGCATAATCGATAAAATATATTAAACAAAATAGAATCTTTCCTTTCCTTGAAAAGGAGACTTATTAGACTATATTTTTAAAATTCTTAAAATATTTTGCATTTAAATATGAATCACTTGTAAGTATAGCACCACTAAGCTTAGAATGATTTTGCAATGATCATTTTAACAATAAGAAATTAAGTGACTACTTTGAATTATACATTAAGAGGGCAGATTTATAAGCATTCTTACTGTGGGTTTGAACTAGTTCTAAGTTATTCAAACTTGTTTGATAATATTCTATCGGACTTCTTAAAACTGTAGGAAAAGTGTTGCCAGTGTATTTCAACACTGACATCTACTGGTTGGTTTTAGGAAAATTTGTTAAATTCTGTGCTTTATTCTGACTATAAAAATCCAGATAAAGTGTTGTTTCACAGTGACTGTGTTTAAGACCACATTAAGGTTAAGTCCAGCCAGTAAATTGACTTTCTTTTTCAATCATTAATGATAAATATTCCACTGAAAAGAATCCCAAATCACTGATACAATTGCACAAGCTGTTATTTTAACTGTATGAACCTTCATCCTTACCATATCCATTATCTTTGTTTGTTTCAGTATATTTTTTCAAAACCCAAAACTGACTATGAAGTTGAAGAAGAACAGAGATTTGGATTAGCTCTCAGCTTTAAAACACAGAAGTCATGTACAATTTGAGAAATCCTGACCTAGAAGCTTTGTTTTGGCCTTAGTAACAAGACAGAATTTGGAAATCTTAGTTATTCCCTTTGTTTTACATTTTGCTTTTAGATGCAACTGCAGCTAATTAATGAACAACTTGAATGCATGTCACACATTTGTTCAAATGAGATCAATGATAATGCCCCAAGTTTTAATGAGTCTGTTCAGTTACAAAAATGCCATGTAAGAGTCAAGGAGCATGATTCCAGGTTCCTCACATCTGCTCTAGTGCTGGCTAGAGGGCTCTTGTGTACCACCTGGTTCGTCGGGAACCACCTGGTTTCATTTTCATCTAATAGGTTTCGATGCCTCTGACCTACTTCACAGAGTGCCTGGCAGCGAAGCAGTAATTGCCCTGGTCCTTCATGAAGTAACATGGAAACCGTACCTGAGTCGTCTGGCATCTTTAGAAATAAGCGAACCCTGGGCGGGTAGTCCTTCCTCACCCAGCAAGGACCCCATGCCAGAGCAGCAAGAATATGGTAAATAAGAAAATGTGGTTAACGTAGGCATTCTCACACTTCTTTTGCTTCTCCTCCATCTTTTTCTTAAGTAGGCTGGACCTTATCTAAGTAGGAGAATCAAGATTCAGAAGCCCAAAGAAGCAAACATGTAAGTAGTTTTGGGGTCATTTCTATCTGGGTAGGTTATACGTTCATGTCTCAGATTTATCTTTGGGTTTAGGATGTATTTTCAGCTATTTTACTCATTGTTATAGCGGTGAGGCTAGCAGTCTCTGAATAGGGTAACTTTCTAATTGTATTGAGAAGATAGATCATTGAGAAGAGAGCTGCATATTTGTCTCAGTTCTACCATCTCCTTTTGCGTTCGGTGAAACACACAGCACAGGTCCTTAAAGGCAGTACAGAGCTGCGATTAAGGGTCAGCCAGCCCCAGTTTTAATACTGTCTGCACCCTCATCAGCTGTATGACTTTGAACTGGATATTTAGCTTCTCCCAGTCTTTGTGTTTTCAACTCTTAAATGGGTGTAATAAAAATGCCTCTCAAACAATCTGTTGTGAGAATTAAGTGTGAGTCCGGTTTGGCAACAAACGTGAAATGAATAGGGCCTTCATTCTGCTGTTGAGTATACGTTGTACTGACCATAGTCATTGCAGTAAAGTGAGATAGTTGGCGAAAGGTACAATCTTTTAACGACATGGCATTTGGGAGAGAGGCATAGATTGCATTCTTCTGATTTGTTCGTTCAACGTTTTTTCCATTCAAGTCTTTAAATGCCTAATTTTCCATTATAAAAAAATCTCTTAAACAAAATTCTGGGTAATTCCTTGAATAATTTTTATGTTAGAAAACAGCGCAGAGTTCCAAAGTCTAGCTTTTCAAAGTCATGATAAGTGAACTCACTGTTTTCCCTTGAGCGTCACACCCACTGGGTTAGTCACCAGTAACTATATTAAGGATGTTGTTCACATTTTTTAAACACTAGCAATTCAGACCCACCCAGTTCAGCTTCAATTTTAGGTACAATCAGACTTAAGGGTTTTTTTTAATTCCACATAAGAAAAACAAGAAACCCCTATCACTTGGAAGATGTGCAAAATAGTTTATAATGCTAATAGTTTATAATGCTTTTAAGTGTGGCAGAGTGGTTCAGAGTGGCATTGAAGTCTGTTATGCAGGAGAGCTCTCTAACTGTGATTCAGTGGAATGCCTAATTCTATTAGGGCATTACAAAGAACAATATAAAAAGTGTACACGGAACCACAATGAAATGATAAAGTGGCCTAATGAATTGAAATTATTTCAACGATATACTAATTGAATCAGTTCATTTCTTTAATGCGGACTTTAGTCTTCTAAGAACGGTCCTCAGACTAAAGCGAGAGGGGGGTGCATTTGCCTGATTCCAGGTGAAGAAGACCCTGGGTGGATCTGGAGTGAGAGGGTCTTCCCACTGGATTTCTCTGTGCTGTTTCCAGATCTCAGTACCGTCAGTCAGCCTAACGTCTGCTTATAGAATACACAGCTCTTGCTGCCTTTCACCCATGTTTTCAAAATATCTAAGAAAGTCTTGTAGAGTCTTGTAGAGAAATACCAGTGCAGAAAGCTGGGCAACATTTAGTTCCAACTGGGCAGTTTATTCTTGCAGTGAGCATTTTTTTAAGTGACCCAAATGGGCAATACTATGCTGGTATAGAAATGTGTAGGAAAGACAGGGTCCTGTCTTCGTAGATCTTACATGTTATTAGGGAATACTGGCGTGAAACAACTAATCATGACAGTAACTTTTTCACGGTGGTAGGTTCCTCCTACAACTGCAGGGCACAGTTCAGAGAGGAGAGGAGAAGCAGAGACAGAGCTTTCACAGGGTGGATAGGATGTGAATGGAGGATGGTCAATAGCCATCCACCCATCAGCAGGAGAGAGCCTGAATTCACCCCACAGAGAAAGAGGGAGAGGGAGGGAGGGAGGGAGGGGGAGGGGAAAGAAGGGAGGGAGGGAGAAGAGAAAAAAAAAGAGAGAAAGAAGGTAGGAAGGAAGGAAGGAAGGGCCTGGGAGGGGGTATTCAAAACCTGACTTGGATTCTTGGATCCAGTTGTTTTGGATTCAGTGCCACACTTGGGTTTCCAAATTAAGACAGCAAATTCCTCTACTGTGTGTGAATGGGTACACATTTGTATTGGCTCCTTGTGAGCTGAAGCTACAAGTGTCCTGGCTAACATGGCTTTTGAGTATTGGAACAAAGTTGAGTATCTTCTTGAATATCAATGGAGAAAAAAATTGTAATATTTCAGAAGGGAACAGGTAACGGACGGCCTTGAGATTTAATCATGGGCTTGTTGCATGTTAGATTTGGGAGGGATTTACGTAGACACTGCTTCCAATAAGGCAGAAATAACCCACTGGCCTCTCCCAGCAGAAGTAAACTGTGGCTCTTAGTTGTAACAGCATGGGACCGGGGACCTTGTGGATGGATGTGGAGCACTTTGGGCTGGTCGTAATAACATGAGGGGTCTACCGCCATTAGGGAGGGCGTGCTGGGCATGCTGCAGTATATGAGTATCTCACACAATGAAGAGTTATCCTTCATCCCGCGAGATTTAGGGAATGTCTGACAGGACACTCCTGTAGGTTAAAAGCCTGCTTCTCTGAACCCACAACCTAACTTCATTTTTCATACTGAACCCCAAATGTTTTCTCCAGCTTTCAATGTGCAGTGCATTTTCCAAGAGCAGAACTACCATGTAAATCAAGGGAAAATTGTACTTTGCTTTATTCAGAATTTCCTCCACTTAGTTCACATGTGGGAAAGCTTACATCACCTGCACTAAAGCACTAGTGGTATTGGAGCCACTGGTTCCACGCACCTGCCTCCGCGCACATTTGTAGCTGTTGTGAGTCCTGATGACTCCCCGGGCTCCGTCTCTGCAGTCGTGCTCTAGCACTTACAGATCGGGATATGATGCAGGGCCAGAAGTCCTCAACCTCCTCACTCATCAAGCAGGCTTTTCATCCCCACACTGACTCATTTGTTCCTCTGCAGAGATAGGCACAGCTTGCCTGCTCATGCCCCTTCCTGGAACAGCTGCTTCCCAAATCCCGCTGAGGCCAAGTGCGCAGGATCACATCACCCCAGCCTCCTTGCCACCGTTAACTAGGCCAGGGATGGGCGCCTGAGTCAACAGGGCCAATTACATTCTTTCCCAATAGTGTGGATTATAAATTTACTGCAGGGAGGCATAGCGTCATTTTCTGCTATGTGCACAGAGGAGCAAGACAGTCTGATGTGCAGAGAGAAAAGGATGAAGCAAGTACGTGGATAAAAACAAAGATGACTGGCCAAGTGGCCCAACAGAGAGAAAGATGCTAGTGAGCAGCTGCTTTGATCTTCAGTGGATTTCCTAATTCGAGCTCCAGACTTCAGGAGGCCTGGTTGAGTACTGTGCTGCTTGTACTTGTGATGAAATGACCCCAGACCCAGAAGACTGCCTCTGCCGGGTGGGATCAGTGCACCAGCGCTTTAAGAACTGAGGGTCAGGTAGAGGGAGTCTGGAGCTACCCTCCGGTTTAAAGTTCTCCTTTAACACTCTGCTGCTTCATGTCTCTCGCTGGGACTTACATCACTGATTTTTAAAAACTTTTATTTGAAATAATTGAACACTTTCTGAAAGGTGGAGAAATAGTACGTCCTTTACTCAGATCCCTAGATTATTAAGATTTACTACATTTGTTCAATCTCTCTTTACCCACTGTCTCTCTAATTTTCTAAGTCATTGGAGAGTTAGTGATAAATATGATGCCCCATTTACTCCCACATGTTTCCTAAAGCACCTGGGTACTTTCCTACATTGCTACAGTATAATCATCAAAATTAGGACATGGATATCAATATAACATTACCATCTAATCCCCTATCTTCAGTAGTGTCCTTATACATACCTTTTCCTTTTGGGTCTGTGTCTCCTGTCTAGGCTCTTCAATAGTTCCTCAGTCTTTTCTTCACCTTTGTGACCTTGACTCTTTTGAAGGTATAGAACAGTTATTTTGATAGACTACCCCTCAATTTACATTTGTCTTGTATTTCCTCATTATTAGATCCAGGCTATTAAGTTCTGACAGGGATACCACAAATACGATGCCATGTTCTTCCTGGTGCATGATATCTAGAGGCATATCTTATCAATTTGTCCTATTTTTGGTGATGTTGACTCTTACAACTTAGATAAGGTGGTATTAGATAGGTTTCTCCACTGCTAATTATTAAGTGTTTTGTACTTCCGCCAACTAATATTAGCTTCCATTCATCAACTGTTTCTGTCTGAAACAATTATTACTATGATTTTTGCCAAATGGTGGTTTTTTTTTTTTCCTATGAGCACCATTGTTCTATGTTTCTTAGTTGGCACTCTCCTATAAGAGGGACTTTTATCTTCTCCCTCACAGATTCATTCACTTACTTCCTTATATCGGTATGGGCTCATGGATTCAGATTTTATTCAATTGGTTGTAATCCATATAATCACTAACTAAAACTTGACTGTTGGAATTTTCCCAGACTTGGCCAATGGTAGCCCCTTCAGGCTGGTCAGCCCTTCTTCCTGTCTCTTCGTGAATGCCAGCCCAGTGGGCCCAGTTCACTTGCTCTGACCGTCTGACACCAACCCTAACTCTGGGCCATATCCATATCCCAAGTAGTTATGAATCTAAATGATGAGCCTGCAATAGTTGTTGAAGCAGCTTTTATTTCAGCTATTCTTTTAAGTTATTCAGATCACTTTGGATGTTGATTCTGTCATCCAAATGCATTTATTGTCTTTCTTACTTTTGATCTACCCAACCATTTCCTACATTGTAATTTAAATTATTGATAAAATCTTGAATGTAACATGGGGGAGACTTTCCTGTTATTAGTGATATTCTTTCCAGGTGGAATTGATACAGTAATATACACTCTTTGCATGTCATTGTTCAACCAGCTCCAAACTTGCTTTTAAGCACTACCAAGTTTGGAGTAATTTGTTATGACCACAAGATATCTTGAGATATGTTTTTTAATAGTGCTCCAAAATTAAAATGCATTCTGTCTGTGCATAGTATAGTGACCTTATAAAATATATATTAAAGTTATGTCAGTTTGACCTAAGATGTTATTAATGAATCCATGCTGTCTTCTGCTGTTTATTGCTTTCTTATCACAGGGGTAAGTAACTTGCTCAAAGTAAGACTAGTAAGTGCGGTAGTGGAATTTGACCCCAGGCCCGTATATCTCCAATGTCTTACTTGCTCTTTCACAACACCCCATCAGTTACATGGGGACAAGGAAAGGACTTTCTCTTTCTGATTTTACATTGCACCACTTTAATGACATGTTGTCTGAATGCAAGTTCTGGCCCACAGGTGCACCGAAGGGCAAGCCAAAGGTTATCCTGGTAGGGCCCAGGAGTTACCACTGCCTCAGGTCCCTGGGAAGACACAGGTAGCCGTTCTTCACAGTTTCTTGAACCCATTCCCAGGATGTCCCAGGATGTCCCATTGGTCATATGGATTGAAACCTAACTTAGAAAAGCAGGTTTAAGTCTCTAATTAAAGGCAAGGCATTCCTAAAACACCATAAGGAAATTAAATTATTTGTACATGTGAAATATTTATCCAACATTATTTTATCTCTCAGAATATCAACATTTCCAATTAATGCTTAAAATGTCTATGCAGCTTTTCAGTTCAAGGAAAAGTTGTGAATTTTTGTTGTCTTCTTTCTTAACACTTTTTATCTGAGTCTCACTCCAGCTTAGAAGTACCACAAAAGCTACGAAAGCTACGAAGTTGGCTTTGCTAGACATAAAACAAGAAGAGGAAACAACCAGAAATCTCCTTAAGTACTGGAGTAGTTCATTGACACTGTTCTGCTAGATTTGGTAGAATTTTTGTGTGCAAAGATCAAATTCTTGAGGTTTGGTTGCACTGAAGGGGTAAGAACAGAGGAAGAGGAAAGACTCTGAACAAAGGGAGATTGAAGTTGATTAGTGAGGAGAAAAATCCCAAGAAGGAGTCTGTGAACTTAGGAGAAGTGGTGGGAGTCCTCCTTGGAATACTTATGCAGGAACTGTACAGACTAACAGAGGCACTTCTGTGGGGAACAGTCCCAAGCTGGTAGGAGCTCAAACTAGTCCACTCACCATGACTCGGCCATGTATATGGTTCTCGAGCTTCTGGAGTAAGAGCCCCCTGCCCACCACCCCTCCGGAAAATGGCCTGTGGGCCCCTAAGCTTTTGTGTGCACAGGCTGACCACCTGTGCTATGTTGTACCTGAAGCTGAACAAGCATGAGGACCCTTGAAAAGAATCCTATGAGTTTATTGATTTTATATATACAAATATCTTTTTTTTCTCCACAAAACCTTTATATGAAAGTAGTAGCCCTATCTTTTGTTGTCATGGAATAAATCTACATGTTTTCTCTTGGTTTTATTTATCGTTCAGAAAACAATATTGCTGAGACTGCTGGTTGTGCCTCTGCCCCTCCACAGTCTACCTTGTCCAAAGTAATGCAAACATGATGTGTGCAGGACACGGAGCTTCCTCGGATAAAGACCACATTTTGCAGCTGTTCTCTCAGCAGCAAGCAGCACTGTGACTAAGTTTGGCCAATGACTTATTAGTAGAAGTATTACTGAGAAGCTTCCAGAAAAACATCCTTAAAAAGCTGTGTGGCGTGCTCTTTGCCAGCTCCTGGGAACATGGACTGATGGCTGGTGCTTCAACCATCACACTGGACCGTGAGGATGAAGGTCACAGCCTAGGGTTGGAAGAGAAGTGAGCTACAACGAGCTTTTTGTCCTTAAGCCTTAGTAGAGCAAAGCCACTATCCCATCTCTGGACTACCCACCTTCAGACTTCCATGAAGACTGAAATAAATTATTATTTAGGGATGGTTTCTTTATCTGCAGCCAATGCTACTCCCACCTGATATTGGTACGAATTAGCATAAATGTTAGTATTACTATAAGAAATACAAGGAGGCAGTCACTGACCATCACCCATACTAACACTTTAGCTTTTTTTTTTTTTTTACCACATGTCCTCTCAATCGTGCTGTGGAATACTGACATACAGTTTTAAAAAATGGCCAGATTTTTCCATCTCTCTACCAGAATATCGACGCAGGGGGTCGGGGGACACTCACATGCTTTTTTGCTTCTATGTGAAATTACAGTGAACTAACATTAAAATGACAAGCAAAGCAATCAGTAGCCTCTCCATATATTTTTTAAAGGTTTTTGTTGCTTGTCTTAAAACATTAAAGAAGCAAAAGAGTTTCGGAAATTGAAAGTTCTGGTCTCATCACTATGTCCCTCCTCTCTGCTTCCCCAAGGACCCTCACATATATGAGATTAAAACACAGGAGAAAGGCCAGCTTGAGACATAAAATGGGAGTCACCAACCTACGGGAGACAAAGCGAAGGGCTGAATATAATCATGTAAGAATGAGGGGGTGAGTGAGAAGAGTCTCTAACAGAATAATGCAGGAAGTCCATCTTTATGTAATGGGCAGAGAAAGAGAACCCCCTGATGACGACTGTGAAGGAGTGCTCAGAGATTCTGGAAAACATTGAACATCATCAATGCCTTTTCTTGATCAACAGGAAATAAGTTATGAATTGATATTCCTTGGACCTAGCAACTAGGAGGTCATTGGTGATGGCCGTTGCAAGGACAAGTTCAGGTGGCAGGGATGGGGCCTGGGGAGAGGTCCAGGTAGAAGGGGCGCTAAGATTCTGTGTGTAGGCTATCCAAGGCTGTATCCAACACACGAACGAATTGGGCTGCTTTCTGTTTGCGTTCAATGGCAAAGTCAATTGTTCGATTGGAATTTTCATGTCTTTTGAGGCAAATTAGTATTTGTATGCAAACCCACTGTGTCAGAAGAACGAGAAAACTGGAAAGCAGCCTTTTTTGGAGGGTAAAATTTCTTTATGGCAGGCACTGTAGTCCTGCCAAAGGCCCTCTTGCGGTCATCTGGGAAAGGCAGGAAGCGCTCATGGCCACGGCTAGCCTGAACATTCGCATTAGCCTTGAAAGGCATTAAAGATTGGAGCAACCGCTCTATTGTATCCAAAATCGAGCATTTATCCTAAGGAAGGAGGCTGAAATCTGGAAGGGAAGAAACCTACACAAAGTGACTGAGAAATCGACTTGCCTTTTGGGGGCCTGGAATTAGGATGGAAATTGGGAACTTTGGGAAATTGGAAGACTTTTTGTGTTTTTTTCCTCACTGTGTTTTCTATAATTACTTCCTTTTTACAAAAGCCTGGTATTCTCTATTCCTGTCAAGACAGTTTCTTCTTTTTATCTCTGCTTCTCAGTGCCTTGCGTTATCACTTGCTAAATATATTTCACCATTTTATTTACTTGGGGCTGAAGTGCTGATACCATTATGTGACTTCTCTACATCAACCCAAGCTGCACTTTTCAAAGACAAATCACTGTAATTATTTATTCTCTTGAAAAGAAGCAGGAGGTGTGAAAGCCAAACTAATGTGCACCTTTAGCCCACCCGACTGACGCTTTGGAAACCAATTGCTCAGAACCCTAAACTTTGCCTCTGTATTTCCAGATCCTCTAGTAGTTATCAGATAATTGAGAACTGTGAAATGACTGGGAAGTTTTTGCTTGTTTTTCAAAGACTTCCAACAATAGCTACATATTTATAGGGATTTTTGGTGAGTCCTACATTAACTCTCAGGGTTGGTTGGCTCATCAACAAACTCAGAAATAAACTGGAAACTTGAGACTTGGGATTTAGAGGGAAGGTTCAAAATTAGGGCTATGAAAGTTTTTATTCAGTTGATTTGGTTTATTTTTAGAAGGCATTTTTATCCCACTATGAATTTTCTTAAGTAACAAAATGCAATCATAATTACAATTTCAAATTTCCTTCCCTTTGTGGTGGCAGAAAAAGAAGTTTGCTAAAAATCATTTCCTATTCCAGTCTGATGCACAGAGAGAACCTTCCTGAAATTTTTTTTCCTCAGGTGGATGGACAAAAGATGGCCCATGTAAGTACCATGAACTGACTTCGTAAGGGTGATGATATGCATAATCATTGTTTTCATTCAGGAAATATACCAGCATCAGGGACTTAATGTCAAATACAACCTCTTAGCCCAACATTGGTTGCCAAGTTCTGCTAAAAATATTTTTTTTCTGCTGCAAAAATTTCTTGGTTTATTGTTTGAGAGCGCCTCCCAGGCCCTAGGGATAAAAACCTTGGCTGGTCAGAAGTGGTTCATGTTTTTCTGTTCTTTACTCCTGCCATTTCTATTTTAAACACTTTCAAAATACATGCTCACAATTGCATGCCATGCAAGAAAATGTTTGTGGTGTTCAAGAGAAAACCATAGGCCCAAAATGGCATCACTTGTGCTAAAAGCCCCAGATAACAATCCTAGATTTAATACCTGCCTGAACTGCAGTTTCAACCTCTACCATAAATATAATCTTAATGAATCCATGTGGAATATTCTGGTCAAGCACCTGGAAGGTAATCTGTCACTTGGGCCCTCTCCTGATCCCCTGAAAAAGCAGAAGCAATCCTCACAATCAAAACCCTTCTCCCAAAGAAAACATGTCCTGGCCCCCAAATAACCCTTTCTTTTCTTGTGTTAACAGCTCCCTTTTTCCTATAAAAACCTTCCATTTTATACAACTCCTCTGAGCACACCTCTAGTTGCTAGATAGGATGTGCTGGATTCACAAATCCCTTACTACAGCCAATTATATCTTTATATTTACTGGGTTGAATTTCGATTGGTGGAAAATACTACGGTTTAACTCATTCTCCCCAAAACAAGTTTTTACATGATGGAATGTAATCACCAACAAAAGCCAAGAACATAATTTGCAGAATTTCAATTCCAAAAGCTAATTGATAGAATTATTTATTAAATTTATATGAATTTATAAAATTTACTGTTTGCTTTTACAAAATGTTTGATTTCTCAATTTTTCAGTATTTCATATGGGAATCTTTCAGTGTATACTCTTTTTTCTGATTCTACAGGATTGTTTTAGCTGCATTCTGAATTATTCTAGGTCATTTTAAATTAGAAATTAAAACTTAAAGCTAACAGAGATGTGAAAATATTCCTGTAATGCTAATCAATAGGTTGTAAACTTGATAAATCTGCTACGTGGTCATTTGGCAAATTTGCTCGATGCAAACTTGATGTGCGGTGACTAGATTAAGACACAGCCACCCTGTACTGGGTAGAGGGTGCACTGCCTACATCTAGTGTGCTGTTCACATGGACTATGATATGAATGAGCCACTCAACGTTGCGTGAAACCCTGGGCCTGACCTAGATTATGAGATGTCTGGCCCAGGTCCAGTAGCACCTTGGGAGCTCCAGTAACCAGACCCACAATTCCAGTCACTTTGGAGGAACACAAACATCTGAGGAGTTCCTATACATGCAAACTAAAGGGACAAAGCAGGGTCAGCAGCATAGCTCGAAGTGTGTGTTAGCATCCTCTGGAGGAGAATTTAAAAATCCTCATATCCAGGTTTTTATCTCAGATCAATTAAATGAGAATTTCTCAGTGGGATCCAGGCACAGACATTAAAAATATCTTCCTAGGTGATTGCAATATTCACCGGCTATGTGATAAAGAATCTGACGTATTTGCCCTCAGTTCCTTGAGGGGAAACTCTAAATTCTGGGAATTTCCTCAGGGATAGGGGTTTCTTTGTTATTCCCAGTGGGCCGCTGAACCACATCTGAGTTTATGTTAAAGAGATGATTCAGAGTGGGGACTGGTCAGGATGAAAAGACCAACTGGATGATCAGAGAGCTGAGTCTCTGAGCCACAGTGAAGTTAGCCCAACCTCTCAACTACGGGAAGGGGAGGGAGGCTGGGGATTTGAGTTTAGTCACCTGGCCAGGGTTCCAATCAACCATGCCTACATAGTGAAACCCCAATGAAAACACGGAACGCGGTTTGGGGTAGCTTACTGATGGTGACCACATGGGTGTGCTAGGTGGTTGACATGTCCTGAGTGCATGGTGAGAGGGCACAGAAGCTGTATTTGGGACCCTCCTGGACCTTACCATTTGTGTCTCTTCATTTGGCTGGTCCTAATGTGAATCATTGATAAGAAAACTGTAATCGTAAGCATATCTGAGTTTTGTAAGTTATTCTAGGAATTATTGAACCTGAAGCAATAGTAGGAGCTCCTGACTTTGTAGCACCTGAAAAAAGGCAGTCCTTTCAGGGCACTTCACTTAAACACGTGGAATCTAATGCTAACTGTGGACGGTTAGCATCAGAATTGCATTAACTGCATTGAGGACTACTATTCTAGGAAAAGGTGGTTCAGAGCATTAACTGCCAGAATCAAATCATTCCAACCAGGTTAGGGCAGGGAGACTACCAGGGTGCAACTAGGAGTGAGGGTAGGGTAGATATGGAAAGAGGTAAAAATCGGACAGAAATGAGGCACAGAGGCTTGGCCTCAAAGTCCCACCCACATGGGAACGAGAGTAGAAATGATGAACCAGGACAAAAGGTCAGCCAGGCGACGTGACTACGTATTGAGGGACACTGCAGCTCAGTGCTCTAACAATAAGCTTTGTTGTTGCTTTTGGAAGAGGACTTTGGTGCAGAGCCACAGACTCTCTCCA
>PVKM010034630.1:0-15498 GCA_004027735.1 Carollia perspicillata
CTGCTGCCCCCCGCCCCCACCTCTCTGTACAGAGTTCCGTGGCACAGGCATGGCGTCCCTCTCACAGTCCCTTGACGGAGGAGTTAGCTCTATTTACAGCCTCTGGCAAAAGGCAAACCTGGGGGAGTCCCCCTAACTCACTGGCATGGATTCACTTTAAGCTGCTTTGTCTCACGGGATGGGACGCAGGTCTGTTTCGACAATGAAGACAGTGCGTGTTTGTAGAGCCCTTGGCAGTCAAAGAGTGATTTTTGCATGCAGCTTGTCATTGGGTCCCCACTACCTCCCTTTGGGACAAGTGTTCCTTTCCCTAGTACAAGGGGGAGGGTGTGGCCCTCCAGGCTCAGGCTGTGAGTGAGAACGGAACGGAGTGAGGGGCGGGTGGGGGCCACGAACCCGGTTCCTGTGAGGCTCTGGCGTCAGAAGGTCACGCAGGGGCTGCGGCTGGACGGAGGCAGCTGTCTGTCCGTCCTCTCTCTGCTCCTGCTGACCTTTCTTCTGGATGAGGCAGCCCCAGAACGGCTACTTGATGTTGGGTCTCACTCCCACCCAGCGCTCCAGGTCCAGGGGAAGTACTCTAGTGGGCGGGTGGGAGCCAGACCCTCCCTTCTCTGAGCTCAGCAGTGAGGAGGTGGGGCTGCTCTGAGCCCACAGGCAAAGGACAGGAAGAAATTCTCCCCACCTGCCAGGTTGCTTTTCCAGAGCAGGCGTTAAGGGCAACTGTGGCCTAAGGTCCGGGTTGGGAACCCCAAAATGCAGGCCAGGAGTGCATCCTCTGAGGTGCTCTGCAACCTGGGCCCTGGCCGCACTGGCCCCACAGCCCCGGCCTCAGCTCTCCCACTGCCGGTAGTGCAGAGTTAGGCTTCCCATGAGGACTGAGCCTGGGGGTGGGGAGGGACAGGGCAGAGAGACAACTCCATCGACCATCTGAAGCTAGGCCTCTGCTACTCCCTGACTTGGTGACCCTTCGCTGCCACACCCAACCTCTGGGCCTCAGTTTCTCCATCTGTTGGGGAGAGTCTCAAATCCTGCCTTGGCCACCTGTCAGGGATGTTGAGAGGCTCACATAGGTCGATGGATGTGAAGGTGCTCGGTGGCTGGTCACGTGTTGGTGTCCCCTCGGCCAGAGGGCTTTGGACTCCACCTGGCAGTGTTCAGCCCCGACATCCCGACCTCTCCCGCAGCCAGGTTGCCTCCTGGAACATGAGCCAGTGTCTGTTTTTCACCAGCCTAGTCACTGGTCTGGCCCGAGATGTGTGGCTTCTGCCATGTGTTAGGTGGTTCCTTGGTGGGAGGGGCTGTGAATGCTGCAGACTTTGGAATTTTACTGAACGATTGGGCTCGGGCACTGGGACCAGGTGTTTGGGTCACCAGGGGACCTAAGGGCATCATGGCCACCCTGCCCAGACCCACACATGTTCCCTGAGATGAAGTCCTATTGCTACACACCCCGAAGAAGCACCGCTTCCTGGACTGTGCTGGGGTTCGTCTCCGCAGCTCCCGCTGTGGTCACCAGGTGGTGGCTGGGGCTCACAGAGCTTTCCTGCCGGTACCTGGAGGCCTGACTCCAGCTCCCACCGGCACTGGACTTGGTCAGGCTCCGTTCTCCTTCTGGCACTGCTAGGTGTGAGCTCCTTGACCTTGGGCCAGTCGCCTAACCTTTCCAAGCTTCCGGTTCTTCCACTGGAGAGACAGAGTGGATGTAACACACCTTCCCCAGTGCCTACAAGGAGAGATCCTCCAGGAGGGACAGGTGTTGTCACTGGAAACTTTGTGTTACGACATTATTTGCTACTTATGACTTTACCTGTTCATTAATCTAAGATTAGTAATGGAACTAGTAGGGGATGGGTAGGGGGGCAGATGTATCAGTTACCATAAACTCGGTGACTTAAGACACCAGGAATTTAGTCTGTCACAGTTACGGAGGCCAGAAGTTTGATGTCAAGGGGCTGGCAGGGACCTGCCCCTCCGGGGCCCAAGGGGAGATTTAGTTCTCTTTGCCGCTTCCAGCTCCAGGGGCGCTAGGCATTCCCTGGCTGTGGCGCAGCACCCCGATCTCTGTCTCCATTTTCACGTGACCGTCTCCCCTGCGTCTGTGTGCGTTGGATTTCTTTCTGCTTTTCTCCTCTGAGGACACCTGTCATTGGATTTACATCCAGGATGATCTCCTCTGGGGATCAATTTCATCCGCAAAGGCCCTTTTCCCTAATAAGGCCACACCCACTGGTTCCCAGGGCTAGGATGTGGTCCACTGCGGGAGGTAAGGAAAATGAAGGACCCGCTATGACACTGTTTCTCAGCATAGTATGGGATGCTTCTCCTGCTCACCACCCTGAGACCTCCCCCCATGGCACTCACCCTGTGGTCATGCTGAGGTGGCCTACGTCTACCTACGATGCTCTGGGGCCTGGGAGCTGTCCCTTTGTACCTTCCAGATGGGCTGCAAGTGCCAGGGAGATGAGAACCCTGGAAATAGCAAGCAACAGACAGGACTGAAGACCCCACCCCCCCATTTCAGTCATCTCTGGCTGCCATAACTGGATGCTGTGAATGGGGCGGCTTAAAGAACACAAAGTCATTTCCTCACACAGCCAGAGTCTGGAAGTCCAAGATCAAGGTGCCAGCAGGTTGGTCTCTTGGCTTGCAGGCAGCCAACTCCTCACCTCCTTGTTCTCACTAGGTCCCTCCTCTGTGCACACACTCCCTCTGCTTGTAAGGACACTAACCCCATGAGACCAGGGCCCCACCCCTATGACTTCACTGAACCTTAGTTACCTCCTTAAAGGCCCGATGACAAAATACACAGGGGAGTGGGGGTGTCAACATGTAAATTCAGAGGGGACACATTTCAGTCCAGAACACCGCCTTTGGTCAGCTTCACATACCGACCACGTTTTTGCCAGACCTGGACCACTGGGTGTTGGATCACGTGGTTTTCCCGGTTCGGTGAGTCAGCACTGCCCATCAGAGCTTCGGCTGTCGGCGTGATCTTCATGGACCTCCACCTAGTCATGTCATTAGTGACAGCCCCCACGCACCCTGAGTGCCATGCAGGGCCAGGGCCAGACAGTTCATACTATGTGTCCCGGCCACGCGTCACCCTCACCTAGAGGTGGGGACAACCATTTGTTCCCTTTGGTTGATGAGGGAGGGGCCTGAGGCTCAGAGCGGGGAGATCCCCCACTAGGAAGTGTCCCGGGTGGGGGGTGCTGTGAAACCACGCCCCTGACTCGAGGCTTTCTCCTCCTACCGTCCTCTCTTACCTCTGTCCTTCAGAGGAGAGCTTTTCCACACCCAGTCCAGGCACCGCCACCATCCTTTTATTCCAAAACAGCTCTTGTTTTCCCTCTCTGGCAACTTCTCCCTCTCTCGCTGGAACGTTGCGGGCCTGGCCAGATCAACTGCTGTCCTCTTTTCGATAATCCAAAAGCCAGGTCCGAGGGGACATCACTGGCACACACAGCCTTCTCCCTGCCTGCGATTACGTTCCGTACTTAGGGGAAAAACCTTCCCCACACATAGCAACGGTTTCCAGGCTGAGCTGCGCTATGGGCTTCCAAGTAGAGGGGTCATTTGGAGACTGACCAGCATCTTCACGGGATGGAGGTGACCGCCAGCCAGCCAGCCAGCCACAGAGGGTGGGTGTGCCTTTGCAGCGAAGGGCGGTTGACCTTGAGGTTGCTCATTCTTTCCAATGCGTGGGGCGTGCTTGTCACTGCCCCTGGAAATCTGGACGCATCGGCCTCGTAGGACGAGCCCTTGTTTTCGGAGCAAAGGTGAAGGGATCCAGTGTGCGTCGGCCCCATGCATGTGCCGGTCCCCTGGTGCCTGTGTTGGTGCCTCTGTTGCCAGAATGCCAGCATGCTCTCTGGTTGGCTCTTGCTTTCCTTTGGAGCCTCACTGGAAATGAGTGCTTTTCAATCATTTCAACCCCATTCAGTCCCATCATTGAGGCTGTCTCTATTTTTACTGTCCTGCGGGGTTGGTCTGCATTTGGTCCAAATTATGTGACTGCCGACAGACGGCGGTAAAAGTGCTTTAGCAGGACGGGGTGCTGGGAATCCTGTCGTCTGGGGAGGGAGAAGGAGGCCACTTGGCTCTGCTTCCCGAGCCTGGCGAAACAGGCGAGCCGTTTAATCTTCCAGAGACATGGCTGCCTCCAGTACAAAACCGAGCTAATAACTCTTGTCCCTTTGTTCTCTCCGGGGCACATCACGGCATCCTGGAAGCATGAAAGCAACTTTTCTCCCTTTCCCCGAAGAGAGGGAGAGGAGTGGACTCTTCAAATGAATTGGATGTGAAATGGCAGAATATGACGTTGATAACAGTCTATATTTTTGCCCGCATCTGAGTTTTCTTTTCCACAGACCCCCCGATAGAGCATCTGGGAGGCCTGATACGAGCTACGAGGACGCAGTCTGCGTGCTTGAGAAGAGCCACCACCCCGAGTCCAGTACGAGGGAGGCCTTTTCCTGATGAATGCTTTCGATAATGGATGAGATGAGCCAGGAATGTTCTGGATGAGGAATGGAGGCCGGGGGAGGAAGCGGGGCCGCACATGCCCTGGGTCTCACTGTATCCGCTGCATTTGCGAGGCAAGGGCCAGCTGAGCTCGGAGTCCAGGACAGGGTCCCCCACGGGTGCCCAGAGCACCCGCAGACGGGCAGGGGCTGAGCCAGCATGGCTGAGGGTCGTGGCCAAGCAGACAGCCTAAGTCTCAGATCACGAGGGTAAGGAGAGGTCGCGATGGGGACCCAGGCCTTTAGTCCAGGAAAAGCTTACTGAACGCTTTCGGAAACTGGGCGTGGGGTGCGCCGGAGTGTGGGTGAGGGGTGGCGCTGTGAGCACGGTGAGCACGGGGCAGGCCTGCAGGAGAAAAGATTCCAGGCCCAGAGTCCCAGGTCCACAGCAGACTCTGCCCCGGGGGCTGGGTGAACGCAGTCTCCGTGGGAACAGCACTATTTTTAGCCAACACTGGGACGAAGGTCCATGATGAAATGACCACTTCCTGCCTTGACCTCCGCGGGGCTGCCCGTCTCGGTCCTATCGCCCCGCTCTCCGGACCTTACACGGTGCCTCCACTTTCTTCGTCCTTTTTGAGTTTTTCTCCTTTCCCCTTTTTCCTTTGCTTTATTCCTTCCTTCCCATGCTCTTGCCCGCCCCTGTCGTCGTGGCCCTTTGCTGGGGGCTGGGATACGAAGATGGCACAGGGCAGAGCTCCAGCCAGGGCAGGAGACGGACAGGGAAACTTGAGCCCCGTGGGGGCGGGGACAGCGCGGAGAGGGCAGCGGGCACGGGCCCAGTGGAGCACCCAGAGGGCGAGGAACCATCCCTGGCGCCCCGGCCCTGCCTCAACTCCGGGTGCTCTGGTGTTGTTATTCTACCGGGAAGAAAAACTTCAGAACGAATAAAGATTTTAGAGACTCATGCCCTAAAGCCTTTTCCAAAGGGGCCACCCACACAGTGTCCACATGGAGTTTGAAGAGGGGTGGGGGAGGGAGGCCCTGAGTGGACACAGAGGGGCTGAGTCTGAGGAGGGGCACAGGGCAGGATTCGTGGGGCTTCAGTGGGACAGACAGAGCTCAACATCAGGGACGGATCCCTGACTTCCCCTTGGAATGAAGTTCCCAGGGTCTTCACCAAGACAAAGGTGTCACGGGCCTGGCCAATGAGGGTGACTGTGCCTAAAATCGGTGACAGGTCCACTCATGCTTCAGAAGGTGCCCTGCTCTGTGGGTCACCGGGGGGGAGCGCCTAGGTTTTAAAGACAGTGAATGTTAAAATAGAAAGTGGTGAGGGAGTTACAAGTCTCTGCTACCTACGTCCACGTCCTGTCTGTACCTGTTCTTACCCCAGCATCTCTATCCGAATCTGTCTCATACCCACGGCACCAGCACCCATTCATTTCTGCATCTATTTCCTAGGATTACGTAAGTCACACCTGCCCATGTAAAGTTTAAAATATACAGACGTGGCTAGTGAGGGGTGACAACCGTCCCTCCCGCACCAATGCTTTTCCCGAGTGTGTTTCATTACACAATCGTCACAACCATCTCTCTGCATCCGTCGTCCATGCACGTGGACCAGCCTCCCGCTCAAAGCAGGAAGCTGTTCACTGCGATCTATCGGCCCATCTGCGTACTGCTGGCCAGGAAGCCGCTTCCGATGTTTAACCGGCACGGTTACCACCCAGAGACTGCTGTGCAGGGATCCCCCTCGCCCTGTCCCCACAGGGGGAGGTCTGGAGGCACAGTCTCGCTTCCCCACGCTGCAGGGGCCCATCGTGGCTGTGGGCCAGGCTGAGGGGCACCACAGCGAGGCTGGGCTTGTTAAATTTTTTGACCTGCTGTTGCATTTCTCCTTATTTCATGAACTGCCTGTTCATACCCTTTCCCATTTTTTTTTTAGATGGGACAATGGTTGTTTTCTTACTGTTAGAGCTTTGATCAAGTCAGGACAACTCATACTTTGCCAGATGGATAGATAGATAGATTGAGTCTGTCCAGAAAGTATCCATCCACACACTCTGAAAAATAGAGGCATTTATTGAAGAAGATATAAGATACAAGAGACCATTGTACATAGGACAGTGATACCTCAGTCCCTGTCAAAGTAGGCACCTTGGGACCTCACACAGTTCTCCCAGTGTCTCTTCCATCATTCAAAACGTGGTCTTGACCTTGCTGTGACTTTGCCACACCTTCTTTGGGTGTGAGGAACCAGGTGACCTCCGGTGGGACGGCTGGGCCTTCATTTCCAGGTCACAGCCGTAGACCCATGACCCCTCTCTGGGTAGGACCTTCTTGAGGAAGTCTGGTTCGTTGGAAGCCTGGTTCAGTCGCATTGTCACGTAAACGGTTCTCGTTATATCAACAACGGCTGGACTTTTTCCGGACAGACCTTGCATATTACATAAGCTTTTGAACTGTCATTTGTATTTTAACTTTGTCTGTGGTCTTTTGCTCTATGGAGCATTTGATTTTTATGGACTAAAATTTGTGAGTCCATTTTGTAATGGCTTCTGGATTACATCTGGCTCAGAAGGGTCTGGTTTACCCCCAGATTATGACAATAGTCTGCTGTGCTTTTTTCCTAGTACTTTTATAGTTGGATTTATTACCTTTAGGCCTTTAATCCATCTGGAGTTTATTGTAGTTTCTAGGCTGATGTAACAGTTCAATTGTATGTTTTTCAAAGTGATAACCTGTTATTCCATGCTGTTTACTGTGTAACCTGTCACCCCTCCTCATCAATTTGTAATATAGCATTTGCACTATCTGTCTGTTGTATGTGCCTGTTGTATCTCTATTTATCTTTCAGTGACCTTTTTCTGCCCTGTTGGTTGTGTTCCATGGGTTTATTTGTCTGTTTCCAGGTTAGCCATCCTGGTTTTATGGCACCTCTTCATAACTGATGGGGTAAGATCTTACACTCTTCCATTAGTATTTTTCCCCAAAATTTTTAGTGGCTAATTTTGTTTTATAATTTATTTGAAAGATCCCAAAGAAGCGTTGGCTGGTGTGGCTCAGCGGATGGAGCGCCGGCCTGTGAACCAAAAGATCAACTGTTCAGTTCCGAGTCAGGCACGTGCCTGGGCTGTGGGCCAGGTCCCCCGGTGGGGGTGTGTGAGAGGCAACCAACTGATGTTTCTCTCACACATCAGTGCTTCTCTCCCTCTCTTTCTCCCTCCCTTCCCCTCTCTAAAAATAAATAAATAAAAATCCTGTAAAACATCCCAGAGAAATAAGGAACTTAGTATTCTGATTGGAGTTGCACTTGAACTTCATTCACAGAAAAGGCGCCTCTTTGCAATAGTGAGTCTCACCAATCAGGAGTGTGATGTTCATCAGTCAGCTCTTGCTGTGTAACAAACCATCCCAAACTTCGTGGCTTAAACGCATCTGTTTTTTATTGCTTTCAAGTCCGCGAGTTGGCTGGAGACTGGCTGATTCGAGCATGGTGCTGAGTGCTCTGCTTATTTTCTTTAATAGTTCACTTACTATCAATTATTCATTAAATAGTTTATTAACTATTTTATTTAACTGAATGTAAAATACATGTACTATATTCTCTAAAAACACTTTAAAAGTGTAGCGATCCCTGTGCCCAAGGGGTCTGTGTGTGTGTCTATGTATCACAGTATGTTTCTGTCTGTATGTGTGTGTCTGTGGTGGTGTGTGTCTCTCTGTGTTGTATGTGTCTGTGAGTGCCTATAACTCTGCTTGTGTGTGTGTATGTGTGTGTGTGTGTCTGGGGGAAAGGCCAGAAGGTATGACTCCCTGAGATCTGTGCTTGGGGGGATTGTATTTTAAACTCCCGTCTCTCGGGTGGTCCTTAAGCCTGCTGCCTCCTTCGGGATTACAGCCCGAGACGTTTCTCGTCTTCCCAGGTTTCTTCCCCTTTCCGGTTTTCCTCTTCTCGGCTGGACCACAGAGGTCCTGCCGCTGCCACTGCCCGTTCTGCACAGGGTTTGGCTGTTCCAGTACCCGGATCTCAGGGATTGAGATTTTCCCTCTGTTTACTCAGCAGTCACACCTGATTAATCTAAATCAATTTGCAAATGTCTTTATTTACATGGAAAATCCTCTGGATAAACAGGAACTCCTGTGATAGAGCGCTCCCACTGGAACAGAAACCCCCGTTTCCTGACCCCACGGGCAGCCAGGCCATCCCAGACTGCTTCCGTCTGGCCGAGTGGGGTCTGTGCGTGCTTGGCCTCACGTGAGCACACAATGGAACCTTCACAAGTTTGTCTGGAACCTGCTGCTCCCACCTCAGGTGGTCAGGGTCCAGATACGGAATCAGAGCGAGGCCTGTCGTGGGCGACTTTCGGAGGTCAACATTCTAGGGGACCGTGGTGTGTATTCATTTCCTGGGGCCACTGTCACAAAACACCGCACGCTGGGTGGTTTAAAACAATAGCAATTTATTCTTCCGTGGTTCTGGAGGCTAGAAGTCCAGGACCACATGCCGGAGCACCCACAGTGTCTACCCCTAGACCAACCATGGGGGGCGGTGCGGAAATTCAGTGGAGCAGCGGGGCGTCTGCCTCCCGCGCAGGGAAAACGGCGCACATACCTGTTGCTGGCGGAGATGCGATGGTCACCACCTCTTCAGAGACGATTCTGGCAAAATATATTGAAATTACAAGCACAGCCCCTTTGACCCAGAATTCCACCCCTGAGAATAGTGATCATACAGACAGCATAAGGCTGCCTATGCCGTGTTGAATACATTGTGGATAATTTGTAATAATTTGTTGTAATTCATTATAATTGTAGTAATGGATAATTCTTAATAATTCATTGAGAACAATGAATCGGCACCCTGTCTGGGGACCTGCAGTAATCTTGCAGGAGGCAGGACAAGAGAGAGCAAGTTCAATACATATGGTACGAACTAGGTTTTCCTAGAACATTGGCAAAAATACTTGGTGTCAGTACATATACGTGACTGTGTGGTCTCAAGATATGTTTAGAAATGCCTTACAAGCACGGGGAGAACATGGGAAAGACGAGTACTGGGTTGTGAACACAGGTCAAGGGTGGTGGGGTGAGGGCGTGGATGGGGAGCCCCGGAAGAGGAAAAGGCAAACGGACGACCCGAACGGGCACAGACCTAACGCCGTTCGGTGGAGAGGACGTCCTCTGGGCGGTTACTTAAGATCACACACACGTGCTTATCTGTCCTTCACCTCCTCCAACGCCCTTTGCCCTGAAGTGCCCGATATATTGTCACTCAATGCTTCTTAGTCTTAATTTTTGTATGGTGGGTTATTTTCTGTCCCCTTGCTTTCAATCTGTCTGTCTGTATAACTAAAGTACATCACTTTTAGGCAATATACAGCTCGGTCTCTTCTATCCATTCTGATCATTCTACCTTTTACTTGGAGTGTTTAGGCCATTAAGAGTTAGGTGCCTATTGTTGTGATTGGATTTAGGGCTCCATTTTATTATCTATTTTTGGTTTGTCCCTTCATTGGTTTTTTAAATTTTTATAAATTTTTTCAATTATAGTTGACATTCCACATTTTATTAGTTTCAGGTGTCCAGCATGGTGGTTAGACATTTTTCTAAGTCATGCCATGATCCCCCCGATATTTTTCAACTGTTTTCAATAACAACCTAAAACTCACAGAGCAGGCGTGAGTGCAGTAGCGGACTGAACGTCTGTGTCCCGGCCCTCAGTCCGCCGGCTGGACCCCCTGACCCCCCGGATGGCGGCCTCAGGAGGTGGGGCCTGTGGGAGGTGAGTGGGTCCCCAGGGTGGAGCCTTTGGGAATGGGACGCGTGTCCTCACGAACGAAGAAGACACCAGATCCCTCTTTCTCTCTCTCTGCCTCATCGGGGGACACAACGAGGAAACGGCCATCTGCAAACCAGGGAGGGGACCCTCATGAGAACTGGCCAAGCTTGACCCCCTGATCTCGGGCTTCCAGCTTCCAGGACAGTGAGAAATAAATGTCTGGTGTCTACAAGCCACCCAGTCTATGGCCTTCTGTTCCAGCAGCCAGAATGGGGGACAAAAACAATAGTACGCAGAGTTCCATATGCCCCTCCCCTTGCTCCCCCGTTATGAACACCCTACATCATCCCTTAACGCGGCCCATGCGTCACAAGTACAAAACCAGCCTTGGCATGTTACTGTTAATTAAGCTCCAGACTTTATTTGGATTTCACAATTTTCCCATTAACGTCCTCTTTTCGACCCAGGTACCCCATTGCAGGTAGTCGTTATGTCTTCGTCTCCTCTGGTCTGTGACGGCTTCTCAGTCTTGCCTTATTCTTCATGACCTTGACGGACTTGAGGCATCCTGGCCGGGTATCCTGTAGAATATGCCTCAGCTTGGGTTTGGCCGATGCTTTTCTCCTGGTTAGACGGAGGGTATGGAGTTGGGGGAGAATGCAATGCCATGGCAGCGAAGTGCCCTCCTCGTCCCTCATGACTCGGCACTGGTGCTGGTTACCCGCATCGCTTGGCTTAGGTGGGGCCCGCCAGGCTTCTCCACTGTGAAGCCACTGTCTTCCCCTTTGCACACCCTGCTCTGCGGAAGCAAGTCACTGAGTCCGGTCTGCCTTCACAGCGGGGAGAAACGGGGGAATTAAGCTCTCTGCCTCCCCGAAAGGGAACGTCTACATATGGAACTTGGAATTCTTTTGTAAGGAAGAGTTGTATGTTGTTCCTATTTATTTATTCAATCGTGTGTATAAGCATGAACTTGTATATTTATTTTAGACTTTGGGGTATAAATCAATACTATGTTACTTATTTTTCGCTCAAATTGTCCTAGTGTTGGTCATCGGGATTCTTTCAGGCTGGCTCCTACAGCTCTTGGCTTGTCGCTAATCTAAGATTTTGATTGAATCTACCCTGAACTTTCCGACTTTTCAGATACATAAGCCACTAAGTCTCCCCTTCCCCTTGTATTCTTTAAGCTAATTTGGTCTGGATACCTGTCAGTTGCAAGCAAAAAGAGGCCCGCTATAATATACGATATATGATATATCCAATATATAACAGATATAATATGTACCAGACTCAGATATCATAAGACTATTAACACTGTTATCGAGGATTGTTTAAAAATATTAAAGGAAATAGAAAAATGATCATATTCAAAATTTAGACCAATATAGTTACTGGTGTGAAACAGATCATTTAACTTTGAGCTTCCTGGCAGCCAAAGCAAAAATGGAAATGGGGTGGCTTATATGATTAAAGGAAACATACCAGACTCTTAAGAGAGTTAAAGTAATCCTCATTCCACATGTTGCAAATGGTATGTTCTCATGAGAATTCTAAGTCAAGGATATTAAGCAGCATAAGGATTTTTCTCAAGATGCCATAACATTCCAATATAAAAGATGTTGTTATTTCAGTGTAATTTAGTAAAGGCATTTCTGTAAGAACTTAATTCACATGGTCTAGGAACCAGCTTTTTCACATTCTAACTTGATACAGACCGAGAGCTTAGGGACCGAGGGATGGGTGGGTAGACTGTCTTAGACTATCTTTTTCAAGTATCCTTGGCTATTTGAAGGATAATAGTCAAGCTATTTTTAAAAAATAATACATACTCTGAGCACACACATATTACTGGAAGAAAAGTGATTTATAAGGTAAGATTCCAACTCGAATGTATCATCTGGAGATTTAACTTTGCAATTTTTCACTGATGCTAATGGGTTTTGCCTGTTTACCTATCAGCCTGGGAAACTCCTTCTAACCTCTCTGCCGAGGTTAATGGGGCTCTTCCTGAAGAAGCTGCTTCTTTATGCTCTAAGGACAGCAGGTTTGGGAGGCAAGGGGCAGAGAGCCCACGGAGAACACCCTGCCAGACACTCGCTTCCATTCCGGCCGCTTTGTCCTCGGACACTCACATGTGTCGTACCTTGGCGTCCGCAGGCTGAAACGGGGACTGCTGAGCACTCCGTCTCTGGCCCCTCTGGGCCTAGCGTCAGACTCCAAACCCACATTCCGTTTGCATGAAGGAACCCACCGACAGTCGGCTGGCCTGCCTCCCGACTCGGAGGCCTCTCCAGCAAGGCTTACCTTCCAGCAGCTGAGTTAATCCGCTTACCGAGACTTTGGCTGCTTTTTGACTTCCAACGGTCTTTTCCTGCCACCGGCCAGCTCCCCCTTTTGTCATCGGGTTTCTGCAGTTCTGTAGAATTTAAAGTGGGACCAATTAACCTAAGGAGAGACTCCAAGTCCGGCGGCTCGGTAGTGCGCAGGAACTCCAGCCCCCAGAGAGGCTGGTGGCATAGGAGAGACCCCAGAGAGCCTCCTGACCCCAGGCCGTGGGGAAGCGGGCTGCAGAGCTCAGAGGCCTGGGCTCAGGCAGCGCGGCCAAAGCACCAACCAGCTCCACATGGCGTGTCAGCCTGACACCTGTTTGAGGGTTTACTTCATATTTCTTTAAGCTGTTTCATGTTTTAAAACAAATGCATCTATTGAAAAATGAAACCGCCTAGACCTGATCAGCTGATCCGTTTTCACTGGACTCATAATCACGCAACAGACTTTGTGATTAAATGCTTGGACCCTACTTGCCCCAGTGCACAGGGGTTTTCAGGTGTTTTGTATCAGAAAATGCTGTGATGGGGGTGTGGTCTCAGAAAGCCCGAATCCCAAATACACATTTAAAGAGGCCATTCCAGAATTTGTAGAGAGGGAAGAGAAAGTGAGAGTCTGTCTATGATCACAGTCAATGGGAAAGAAGTCTAGCTGGCCACACAGAGATGTGAATGGGCAGAGAGGAAACGGCCGTGAAGACGGTATGACCAAAGACAGCACGGCGGTGCTGCTCGGTTCTAGCTCCTTCTCTTGTCTGGGGAGATCTCTGGGCCCCAGTCTGGCTTTGTCTTTGTTCTAAAGGAGCATCTTTCTTCTAGAAGTCATCAGAAGTCCTGCAAAAAGTTGAACAAGGAGGACCTTGGGTACCGTCATTCAAGGCTGCTCAGTGCCCTCTTCCCTGGCCCACCTCTTTGCGGGACCCTGGGTACTGGAAAGAGACCTGACTCTGTCTACCCACCACACAGGGCTTTGACCTCTACTTTGCCTTGTCAGCCATGGGCCCCTGGGCAAGTTCTTCCTCTCTGTTTTTCCATTTCCACAGACGGTGACACCGAGTCCTCCCTTTGAGACCTGGTCAGTGGAGACTGGAGCTCTGTGTGGGCACGGCAGAGCGTGCCTCACACAGTGTGTACCTAGCATGCAGTGGGTGCTTAGTGGGTGGCTTCCATTAGGAAAAAATCAGGAAGTCCGTGGTGGGACAAAGAGACCCCAGTCCAAGTCTCAGTGGCGTGCAGAATGCAGCCCTTCTCCTAGCCGCACGTGTCATAAAAACCACAGAGAGGGAATCGCCGTCTGTCCTCGCCTCACTGCTCCAAAATCATCTTCACACCCTTTTGCTTCATCGCTGCCTCCAGAACTGCTTTTACTTCGCTGTTTGGATGTAACAGAATCATGGGAACACTTGCCCTCTGGCAGCCAGTGTCTCTCCAGACACCGAGCGACGGCGCCTCGTGTCTGCCTGTGTCCCGCCTGCTGCCTGCGGTCGTCTTCAGGTCTTCACAGGGACAGCGGGTGCTCCCGGGACAGCAGCAGCAGCCTGACCCTGGGGACTCACTGTCCCACCTGTTGCTCTGCATAGTCCTGGAGAACAGCATCAAGCCTTTTCTGACTTAGATAGTTCACAGACATTATTCCTTTAAAAACATTTTCCCCCTATAAGACAGAACCATTAGAAAACTTCCAGGAGAAAAGCCAAACAGAGCAAAGATAACGAACATTTTAATGGCCCTCCAGACGCCTGCCGCATTGCCTTTTGGTCAGCAGTGCAGCGAACGTCCATGGAGAGCCCCCTGGGTGACCCGGTTGGTCCCCACTGGTGACAGGACAGACCTGTCACGTCACTGCATGTGTGCCGTCCCACCAGAACGAGGCCAGCGCCGAGTACGTGTGTTTATCGGTTTTCCCTGGCTAGAGAGGGCCCTCTTGTTGATCCTGGAGATCTGCTTTTAATAACTTTTCTCTTTGGATTTGATTAATGGATTTACATCTTCACCAGCCACAGGCACTTCCCAAAGCAGGGACACGCTGCCAATCAAGTCTCCTGCCCACGCTTCAGTTTTGCCATCGACAGAATGAAGGGGTAGCAATAGAGGCCCATTAATGGAAGTGTGGCCACCCCAGGAAGCGGGTCTTTTCGTTATCCCCGTTTTTCTGATGAGGACCCTGAGGCTCGGTGATGGAGGGTGCCTTGTCGGAGGTTGCATGCGTGTTTAAGCGCCAGCTCTGTCTGAATTGTGGCTTCTTCACCCTGTGGCATGGTTTGTACTGAGAGATTCTCAGGAGAGAATTTCGTCCGCACAGGTAGAAGTCCCGCAGAGATTAACTGGGGTGGTTCAGCTTTATCTCCAGGGTGGGCCATGGCACAACTTTTTGCTTTAGTTTTTGTGTCTGCACGTCACCCCCACATCACCCCTCTAAACCACCTATTTCCTGGGGGTCAGTTTTAGACACCTGGTGCTGTAAATCAGGTGTCCCCACAGGGAGACACTGGGACTGCTACATGACATCACTGTGCCCTGGGGGCACTCCCAGGCCACCGGTCCTCATGAGGCCTCCCAGCCCGTCTTCCACCCTGGACCTGTTCACTCTTTGCAGGGTTTGCAAATCAAAGCAGCCTTTCCCCTAACTCTAACAAGGTGGCTGTGGATTTCTTCAAAAGAGACTCTCCTTCAGAGGCCAGGAGAGTTTCTGTTTTAAGTCAAGGCCACAGCAAATCATCAGTAGTTAGATCCTCCTCTGGTAATTCATCAACAAAGTTTCCTCTGTGAGTAGCAACTCATGGTTTCCAGGATTCAGAGACCGGGAGAAGTGAAAGGAGCCAGGGAGCTCATATATCATAAAAATTGTAAAGTCCAGTGTTTACTGGAGCCAGAAATGGTAGAAGTGAGTGAAGCAGGGCAATAGGGAGTGGTGGGGACT
>PVKM010034631.1:0-15491 GCA_004027735.1 Carollia perspicillata
CAATCACTCACACTCACGCTCTCACTCACACTGACGCAATCTCACACTCATGCAATCACTCACAATCACACAATCACTCACGCCCTCACACTCACACTCACGCAATCACTCAAGCTCTCACTCACACACACTCATGCTCTTACTCACACTCACGCTCTCACACTCACGCTCTCACTCACACTCATGCTCATGTGATCACTCACACTCACGCTATCACTCACACTCACGCAATCACTCACGCTCTCACGCTCACCCAATCACTCACATTCACACACTCACACAATCATGCTCATGCTCACGCAATCACTCACACTCTCACTCACACTCACGCAATCACTCACACTCATGCTCATGCAATCAATCACACTCATGCTCTCACTCACACGCTCACATTCACACAATCACACTCTCACACTCACACTCACGCTATCTATCGCTCTCATTCAGGCTCATGCAGTCACTCATGCACTCACTCACACTCATGCTCACGCTCATGCTCACACTCTTGCACTCACTCACGCTCTCACATTCATGCAATCACTCACACTCACACACTCACTCACACTCTCACAGTCACACACCCACTCACATGCTCTTGCACTCACACTGTCGCTCTCACACTCACACTCTCACTCTCTCACCCTCACTCATGCTCTCACTCGCACTCACGCTCTCACACACTCATGCTCTCACATTTACGCTCTCGCTCACACTCATGCAATCACTCTCACACTCATACTTGCACTCACGCAACCACTCACGCTGTCACACTCATGCTCATGCTCTCACTCATGCTCTCGCACTCACACTTACGCTGTCACTCTCACACTCACACTCGCACTCACACGCTCACACTCTCACGCTCTCATGCTCTCACTCTCACACACTCGCTCACACTCATGCTCCCCCTGCACTCACACTCATACTTTCACTCACACTCACTCTCCATTCTCTCAATGAGGCTTGGGCTACACTTCCATCAGCTCCCAGAGACAGAGGGTAAGAAGTTAGAGGGGCAGCTATGGCAGCATTTCCAAGAGTGTTTTTTTACTCACTAGTTCCTAACCTTGAACAGTGACAGTTGGGAAATGTCCACTATATACCTATCACTTCTTGACCCTGCCCTCTGTCACCTCAGCCCTCTGTGAGGGGGTCACAACTCATATCACCAGTGAGGCAGCGATCAGGGGGCAGGTCTGCAGAATCAAAGCCCCACTCCTTACCTTCACATCCCCAAACATGGCCGGGAGGTCGTGAGTGCTGGTGCTGAGGTCCAAGTGGTAGAGAATGTCCTCCTTCATCTTGGCCAGGTTTGGATTGCAAAGCTGGACGAAGTGGTCACTGTTCCAAACCAGGACAGCAGAGGGTTAGCAGAGCACCAGCATCTGGTGGCCAACATGGTGGCAAAGTGCCCGGTATCAGCAGGAAGCTTGTGACACACAGAGGGAAGGACAGACACCCCGCTGCGAGGCTCCCTCCCCTCACTGTGTCCTCCCCTCCCTGTCCCTCAAACAGGGCCCAGTCCACGGGGGCAGGGGTGAGGCAGGGCAGATCAGAAACAACTCAAGGAACCCAAACAGAACAAGATCAGAAGGTCAGTCACATGGAAAGAGCATGGCCAGTTGCTGCCCAGCTCACGTTCGCCTGGCACGTAAACCTGACCTAATCTTTAAACTAACACATTTGCCATGGACTACCATGGAAGCCAGACGTTGCCAGACGTCAAGTGTTTTTGACTTTGCGACCATTGCAGCTTTGCCACAACCACTCAGCTCAGCAACCGTTGCATGAAAGGGACCACGGACAACATGCAAATGAGTGTGGTCATTCCAATAACACAGGACTTACAGAACAAATGCCCAGGTCTAAAGTGTGTCTTCACCTGCGAAGTCCCTTAGAGCAAACCCTAACCGCTCCTCCTCCTGCATTGTGCCTTCCTGGTGCCCACAGACAGGGGTGCTCCCCAAACCCAGAGCAGAAGAGAGGCAGACATGGGCCCCAGGGTGCAGTGATCAGGGCGTCCCTTCTCTTCCTGCTGCGTCTGGCTTCCTGCCCAGAACCTGCTGATGACAGAAAAGCACGCCAGGGAAGAAGGTCTCCACAGCCCGTGACTTGGAAATCCCGCTACAGGGCTTCCCGCGGGCTAGCTGGCACGTCCTGGCCGCTGTGTAACCGTGCCAACCGAGCACCCAGCAGAGAGTGCACAGTCCCGTCTGGGAGATGCTTGCCTGCAGCTCCAGCCCCTGGGGCAGTGGCCTCTTCCTGCAGATTCAAGTGTCCAGGGGTTTGTCCAGTACTTCAGCTCTCACTAAGAATGCACGAGTTTCTGCCAGACAGACGCTCTGGACGGCCACAGTGCCAATGTTTCTTTCCATCTGTTTATCATTGCCTTGGGTACAAGGGAGTATTTCCCAGGAAAACATGTTATCCATCAACTCTCAATAACTAAGACAGCAGTTACTGCCTGCACTGAATACCTGCTCTGCACCAATTCACATATTTGTGTAATGAAGACAATCACTTTGATTATCTCCGGTAACAAAGTCCTAAAGGCCAGACCAGGTCCTACTCGTCTGTGAACCCCCGGAGCCTACGCAGCCCCACGAAACCAGCCCAACGGCCCCGCCTGCTTCACCATTGCATGCCCGTGTCCGTCACTGGATCGTCATCCTGCTGTGTCTCCAGGCAGCTTGGGCATCCACAGCCAAGACCAGGCTCCCACTCCCATGCCCCCGCCCTGCTCCTCGCAGGGCATCCAAACAAACACACATCTGAACATTTTCAAAACGCTGACTTACTGGGTTGGCCAAAAAGTCCTTTATGTTTTTTCCATAAAAAATACATTTTTCATTTTCACCAATAGCCCTTTTGATTTGGATATTTTGAGTCTGTCGGCTCTCTCCCGCTGTTGGCTTCTACTGGGGAGAGGCTGGGGGGCTGCTAAACACCTTCCAGGGCATCAGACAGCCCCCAACAGAGAATTGTTTGGCCAAAATATCATTAGCACCAAGAAACTTCGCAACCCACTCCTGACATACTCGATCAGTCACAGCACCTTCTCCACACACTGCACAAATCCTTTTTCCTGCATTTCCATTACGTTTTTACCTTCCTTTTAATAATAAAGCATACTGTGCCAAAAATGTTGCATGTTTTCTTCCATCTTCAACATTAACATGGCTGCACAAAAATTCACCATTTTTGATAATTTTTTGTTTTTTTAAGATTTTATTTCTTTTTAGAAAGAGGGAAAGGGAGGGAGAAAGAGAGGGACAGAACCATCAATGTGTGGTTGCCTCTCACACACACCCCCGACTGGGGTCCTGGCCCAAAACCCAGGCACGTGCCCTGCCTGGGAACTGAGCCAGCGATGCTTTGCTTCATAGTCCAACACTCAGTCCACTGAGCCACGCCAGCCAGGGCTGATAATTTTTTTAATGCATGCCGATAGGACAGCTGTCACAATACAATCTAACAAAATTGTTTCTAATGAAGTTAAAGACAGCTCAGCACTGCTGTGGCCACCACGGCATGGAAAGTAACGTAATGAAGTTGCTGGCCAACCCAATACAAAGGGGAGCACAGAATACTCCGCAGAGACAGAAAGCTCCTTTTGCAAAGGGGGAGTGCTGGCTGATGGCCACAGGCAAGGGCTGGGCTTCAGACACCTGGAGACTCAAAGCGGCCATCCCAGCAGGTGCTGGCTGCACCTGGGCAAGGGGGCCGAGAGCCTCACTCAGGGCAGACAGCCAGCCAGTCACCCCAAGGCCCGGGGCCACACCTGTCTGCCACAGCCCCTGCCCAGTGCTGGCCAGGCTCCCTGGGTCTCCAGACCAGGCGTATCTCTCTCTCCTGGGCAGGGAGGCCTCTTTCGCAGGACCAAACCCGGCCTCATGTGTAACTAGGACGATCCCTGATCTTAAGGCAGAAATTCTGACATCATACCACAGCCTCAAGACCCTTTAGTGACCACAGCTGCTCACGGGGCCCCGTCCCTGGGAGGGAGACCTGAAGGTGTTGCGCACACTCAGTCTCAACAGAAGGGCCACCGGCAACCAGCACAGTAGGGTATGACAACACTGCGTGGTCACATGTTGCGAAACAGAAAACCTTCCTCTTCTCTCTGATTCCAGGAACAGGAGAAGGCAACTGGGCGTCACCGACAATCAGCGACAATGTTAACATGCTGTGTCAGCCAGAAAGGTTGTTCGGTGCTTTCCACATGACGGCTCTAGTAGCTCTGAGCTGTCTTTCACTTCATCTGAAACAATGCTGTTAGATTGTATCATGACAGCTGTCACATCAGTGTGCGTTTGAAGAAACTTGTCAAAATTGGTGAGCTTTTGTGTAACCCTTGTAATGTTGAAAACAGAAGAAAATATGCAACGTTTTTGGCAGAGTATGCTTTATTATTTCAGGAAAGGTAAAAACGCAACTGAACTGCAAAAAGAAGGTCTGTGCAGTGTGTGGAGAAGGGGCTGTGACTGACCAAATGTGTCACAGGTGGTTTGCAAAGTTTCAAACGTTCTGGAGATTCTTCGCTGGACCGTGCTCCGCGGTCAGGTGGACCAGCTGAGGTTGACAGCGATCACATCCAGACACTAATTGAAAACAATCAACGTGCTACCACATGGGAGAGAACCGATATCCTCAAAATATCCAAATATATAAAGCTATTGGTGAAAATGAAAAATGTTAACTTTTATTTTATGGAAAAATCGTCACAGATTTTTTGGCCAACCCATGAAGTGGACTGTACCATGATCCACCAGGATGTGCTCACACTTACACTTTAAAAGATTTTCAAATGACAAGTCAGAGATACATTACTTGCAAAATGATTTCTTGAGTCCACCCACAAAACCAAGTGATTTTCTTTGGCATTGTTGCACCACGTCACCGAATAGGGACTGAGCCCCTACTTTAAATGTGAGACTCAGAACAAATGAAAACCGGCTGACTCCAGGTGATCAGTGGGGAGGGCAAAGCACCCCTGACCCTCCTGCAAACAAAGGAGGGGCGCCATCTCTGGGCAAGGCAGAGGGGCAGCTTGGCAGATTCAATGTCCATGTGGGAATTGGTACTGAGACAAGAAATGTGTGCTTTTCCAGCAAATCATCAGAAAGGAGAATCATGAAGGAGAATTATGGAACAGTGCAAAGAAACCAGGGAAGTATCGAAGGTTCAGGACCCAGAAAGAGCAGGGAGGAGCAGGGACTGAGTTTTGGGAGTGTCTGGGTGTCAGATAAACCCCCCAGCCCTCGGACCTGAGCTCTGAGCCCAGGTCCCCTTAGACCGTGCCTCCAGAGGGCTGAGCCCAGGCTGGGCCAGACCAGGTCTCCAGCCCAGTTAGGGACCCCCACCCCGGCTGCTGTCCCCTGGGACTGTCTAGAGAATCAACGTGCTCACATAGTTCCGATGAAGAAACCACAGCCACCCAGAAACCCAGCCATGTGGGAGCCTCACCTGCCACGTTCCTGTCCCTGGGAGCCAGCTCCTGAGAGGGCCATCTCTCACCAGCGGCAGAGCCTGGGGGAGATAGCATAGGACAGTGTTAACTTTCAAACCAAGGCCTGTAAACAGCTGTCAGTCGACTTGAAGTGGTGAGGTCAAGGCGCCATGGAGCCTGGGAGAGGCTGAGAGGGGGCCTGAGGAGGCAGAGACAGGGACTCCTGATCGGCTGCGGCTTCCAGCCTCACCAGCGGCTCGACACTGGGGGCCTTCCTGCTCTCGTTTCAGGACCCTGACGTTTGCAGAGGGCACCAGCACCCCCTCAGTCCAGTGGCCTCTTGTCAAAGTGGTCTAACACTAGTGAGCCACAAGAGGATCCGGGGTCACTTGGACCAGCAGCAAAGCTGTGCTAGCCTGTGGAAGATGACCTTGACCCAGCAGACCACGCCTCGCCCCCTGCCCTTAAAGAACATCAGCCGTCTTCCACCAGATGGCAAGGGCCACTTGGGGACCTGCCACGGAAGGACCAGAAGGACCTGAGGCTGGGTGACTGGGTCCTCTGCTCTGCCCCCACCCCAGTGCCAGAGGGAGGAACAGACACAGCACAGGGACTGTAGGGAGCCTCACCACCAAGCACCAGCCTCAGACCAGGTCTCTGTGTGGAGAACGGGAGCCAAGCTCGTGCAGAGAGCTCGGCTGGCAGCGCCCTGGTCCCTGAGCACCTCGCCTTGCTCCCGCATTGGTCCCAGCTCCCCCAGCAGGGCAGGGAGGATGCAGAGCTTAGAGACAGTGGTGTGAAGCCGAGGCCACCCAATGCCCAGACAGTAAATCCAGCGAGCGGCGTCCTGTGGAGCAGCCAGGCCCATCATGTGCGGGACACGCCCCCGCCTAGGGATGTGCCCAGCCACCTGCCAGAAACCAGGGCCCCCAAACTAACCCCCCAAAGGCCCCATAGTGGAGAAGGGGATGGATAACCGTGGTCACCACTGTTAAACACGGGCCATTCTCAGCCCACTCTTGAAGCCAGAGAAGATTATACAAGGCAGGCCAGGAGGAAGTGCTCTGCCACGACTTTTGCCTGTCCCTCTCCGCCTGGCCGGGTCCCCCTGGGCATCAACATGACTCTTCTCTGCCTGCACTCCCATCCAGAAGGACCCCACCTCACTCTGCACCTGGGGCTGCCCTGCCTGCCGCCAGACCCAGCTTGTTAAAACAAAAACAAAAACCCTAAGTCAGTTTTTGTTGTCCTAACAGACAAGAAAAAATTCTGAGATGCTCTAAGTTAAAATCACAGTAGCCAAAGAGCAAGAGAAAGAGAACAGTCAGCCCACTGACCAGCAGGGCCCAGCGCTGACGTAAGCCTGCTCCCAGGCCGAGCATCTGTTGGGATTTAGGGTTGATTTCCAGGTGGCTCCTTCTGTGGCGACCCAGAAGAGAGACCAGCCAGGCACTGCGGGACCCACGGACCCTGCTTCTTATTTTCATGGGGGCTTCGGGGACTGTGCTGGGCCCACACCTGAATTAGCCCATTCCTCCTCTCCCTTCCCCTGCCCCAACCCCTCAGTCTCTTGCTCCTGTAAATCCTTCCAGAATCTACTCCATCTGCCCCACCCCCACCCCGCCCATGCACAAAACACGCTTGCAGAACTCCAGGACGAAGTGTGTGCTTTCCCTCCCAGCCTCCTCCTCAGGGCTCAGGCCTCAAGACCACGCTCCATTTTTCTGCCAGCAATGGCCTGATAAACCCTTCCTTTTATAAAAGGCTTTCAGGCATGGGAGCTAAATTTTCTGTTTAACATCACCCATTGAAGTAAAAATCAGAGAGGCAGATTACTTGGTATAAAGAGCTTGATGTTGTCAGTGAACACAGCGTCCAGCCTAAGAGAAAGTCCTACAAGAGTTTATTTGAGCCAAACGAAGGTCAGTTGCCAGGAAGAAAAATCTCAACGGACTGAGAAAATGCTCCAGAGAACAGCGGTTTGCAGCTGATTTTATACCCTGGATTCAGAGGAGGAGACGGAACGGGGGGAGGCCTATGTGAGGACCATCGTGGGTAGATTTAAGGAGGAGGAAGCAAAGCGGGCAAACCTCTGGGATGAGATAAAAAGTAAGAGAGACACTTCTCTTACGTGGTGAGCACGGGATAGCTAACATCTACGGCACGGAGACAAGGTGTGCGGGGGGCACGGCGGGGGACGAGACAACAGAAGCAGGGGCCAGTGGTCTCCCTGTCTCCTGGCTGCGCCCTGGGGGGTCTGAGGAAGAAGAGGACTGGACGTTTCAAAGGCGTGTTATCATAGATGCACGAAGACCAACTTTTCCTCCTTTGTTATCCATAAGAAGTAATCACTTAACTAAATCTAGAAATAATGAGAACCTTCTTTGATGTAATGCAACTGGAAAGCAATAAAAGCCAGTCCAGGCAAGGGTGGGGCGCTCTCCTCTTGAGAGAGCAGCCGTGCCGTCCCTTTGTCCCCACAGGACTCGGAAGTCCGTCTGAATTTGGGTACTGCATCCACAACACACAGACTCCAGAGGGCCAGCGTCCGCATCATCTGGCGCCAGGAACAGGGACCCAGAGGCTACAATCGGTCCTTGTGGCCAACGCGCCAACATGGTGGGAACGTGTACATCAGCCCAGGCAAGGGCCGAGAACACCAAGTGCTTTTCAGAGGTCATAGGGTGGGTTGAATTTCAGGGAAAAAGGGTATCTTTCCAAGGTCACTCTCTCTTGTGACCGCACTCCCTTTAGTAAGCAGATGCCTTGCTCTCTCTCTCTCTCTCTCTCTCTCTCTCTCTCTGGCAATTGCTGCACCCCGTGGCATGGGTGGAGCATTTAAGAGCCACAAGGGCGTTCACCAAAACAAAGCCACCCGTGACAGGATGAGTTGGACGTGGCCAGGAAAGAACACCAGGTTTCCTGCCAACTGCAAGCCAAAGCTTGCAGCGAGAGGCACGCTGTAAGAACACTCACAAGCCCATCCCCGAGGCACAACCCCAATCAGGTTTCAGGCTTGGGAGAGAGAGCAATGGACTTTCCTTTCAATTGGCTTTTCTTTCTTACAAGCGCCTCTGCGCACTCTTTCTTTAAAAGCTGCTTCTCGCAGCCCTTTGGGTCCTGCCTTTTCCCTCTGCCCGCCTGTGAGCAGAAGAGCAGATAGTAAATGAGAGTTTCGGTTTCAACCGGACTCCGAAGACTGCTCTGAGAACTCAGAGTTAGTTCCAGGGCTGTGTATGAGTGTCTCAGCTGCCTGCTGAGCACCGAAGATAAGAGGCATTCCCCCCTCCAGCCTGAGATCTCGGGCGTCCCGACAACATGAGTCAGGGCCTTGCGCAGGGTCTGGGGTCAACCCGGAGACGTGTGGGGGGCCTCACAGGGAATCCCAATCACAGTAATTTGACTCTCGGCTCCGCCAGGGAGCACGATATAAAGGTTGGTCACCTGGCGCTTCGAGCCCCCCTCACAGTCTTAGATGCGTGGGAAAAACCTGAGACCCACAAGCGGGGTTTGGGTGCCCTGGATTCCAGGCAGCCCTCCTGACGGTTTTCACCAACAGTGCATTATGACCCACCACATTCTTTTCACTAAAAACAAGTAGGACTAAAGGTGCGGACAGAGTGAGAGCGAAACTGGGTTTGTAATCGCTGCAATTGTGATGGGAGGAGTATCAGAAAAAGGTTCTCTTATTTCTTAAAAAAATTATAAAAAACGTTTCTGCGAATCCTCAACCCCAGGGAACCAGCTCTCAAAGAACAAGAACTTGTTTTATGCTAACTTAGCAGCTTTTTAGGGCTGCCAGATGTCTCCCTGATACGTGATCTTCAGGCATAGTTATTTAGGAAAAAGTTGGGCAGAAGTTGAAACAGCCTCGGGTGGTGTGAGATAAAGGCTAGTGTCTCACTTCCTCCTCCTTTAGAGGATATAATTTGAAAATACCGGTTTCCTTGAATTTTGTTCTTGTTTCTGTTTTAAAAGTAACATCTCAGTCTCCAAATGCTTTGGTAAATAGAATGAAATCGCTAATGTTGCCACATCATAAGGACTCTACTCAGAAGGAATTTAAATTCATTATTTAAAAAATATCACACCATTAAAAGTCTTCTTAAAAAACAAAAAAGGGGGAGTCAGGAGTCTACCCCCCCAAATTTGATTATGTTAACTATATTCACCTATAATTTCCTAAACTGTGATGAGTCACTCTGTACTCCAATTGAGAAACATTTTCAGAAGAAAGAGCCAAAGTCATCTTATCCTGAGGTTTTGTACAGAGGTCCGCCGGGAGATGGTTCCTGGCAGGGCCCTGCAGACCTGTTAACACGGGGAAGAGGGTACGCATGTGTTTCCATCCCTACGGGTCCTGATTCCAGCTAAAAGGGCGAAGCCTTATCATGAACAAAGCAGACATCGAGCTCCGCTACCTGGAGATGAAAACCGATCAGCTAACAGACCAGACAGCCCATTGGAAGAAAACAAGCACTGGATTCCAGGGCCAAAAAATACGGTTTATGTGGTTAAGTATTTACTAGTTTATTTTTCTGTTCTTATTGACACTTTGTGTTTTCCTTCAAGGGAGCAACTTTGTGCTGCCAGCAAAGAGCAACTCAGTGATTACTGTCCGCTTCCCACAGGGACTGCAACTGGCCTGCGCTCCCAGGAGGGAATTCACCATACTCTCAGTCCCCCTCCCCTTCCTCCTGGTACCTTAGACACTAGCCGTGAAGACTCACTCAGTCTCTTGGTCTTCGTGCAGAGGACTGAATGCCACCATTGCTTTTCTCCCCAAAAGTCCTTTTGTAGCGGAGAACTGGGGTGCTAACTGGAGGATATTGGCTAAGCCTGATAACACAGCAGTTCCCGCTCTGCTTCTATCCGTGCACATTGACACGTAGTAGGAGGGCTGGCTCCAGGGCACCTGCCATCAGAGTTGTTTCTCCCAACCACACTAGCCCTTGGCAGTACGATGCTTGGAAAATGGGCTTGTCTTTTATTGCTGAAAAGCACCTGTATAAAGCATTTTTTAAATGTCTCTACCAGGATGACCCTCCAAAACAGGACTGGGTCACCGTTGGTACCTCTCGCCCCTATTTGTTTTTAGCACCGCCCAGGACACAAGCGGGAGAGCGCTGCAGCTTTGTATCGGGTTGACTTTCCCCGAATCCCAAACCCCTCTCCGACACTTTCTTCTCCTTATAAAAAGGGTCGGTTTCAAATGGAATTTCAGATGGCCTGTTAGGGTGCACAAACCCGCCATCTTCTCAAATCTCTGGCCATCTGAAAAAACTGCCCATAAAGACTCTGCTTCTTGGGTCTGGTGGTGACAGGCAGCAAGAAGGCCAGCTTTCCTGCGTTGTGGCCAACAAAGCCGTGCCATGCCCAGAGGGAGACGCCTGCCAGGCAGAGAGGCCTGTGCTCCGGGAGGTCAGGAGGTCCACTTGGCCTCGGGACGGGAAGTCTCAGGACCCGGCAGAGTCCTAGGGCAGGCCCAATGCCAACAACCCTTAACAGCGAAAGTCAGAAAGTCTGAGATGGATGAGCAGGGCGTGGAAACCTGATAAGATGTTGTTTCAATTTCAAGGAAATCACAAGACTTTTTAAAGCCAAGCTCATAGTCAACTAATGGAACCAAAGGTCTCTTCAACGCAGACAATAGCAGGAAGTGGGCCCGATGAGCCAAGAGCGGAGGGCAGGGCAGGGGTGGGTGAGCAAGGACAGAATCTCGGGGTGGGGGGCCAGAGGAAAGGTCGTGGCCACAGGTGCAGGTGGCCCAAGATAGGAGGTCCTGGGAGGCTTCTGGCCTGAGAGCCTGAGCCACCTAGCCAAACCCTGACCTGGGAGGGACAGATCTGGGGACAGCCAGTGAGGCTGCTCCCCGCTCCCCCTCTTCAGGTCCAAAAAAGCCAGCCCGCCACACATGGGGATTGTAAAAGGACCCGCTCCGGTTCGATTTAGATCTGTGCCACATAATTTATGACAGTAGAGTCTCTCTGTGGAGCCGCCAGCCTCCTTTGCCATTGGTGCCGCCAGATACCGGAGCTCTGCAGGTCGGAGAGGCAACTTCACACCCTGCCTGAAAAGGGGAAGTTCCCCGTGTTCCCACACCCCCTCTCCCGCCCGCGGGGATTTGGGAAGCACGGGGTGTCGGTCGCTCTGTCGGAGCCCAACCAGCGGGCTCCTTCTCAACTGGTGGAACCTGGGCAGGGACCCACACCCTCGCTGCGCACAGGGTGGCCGGGGGCGCTACGAAGCCCACCCTCCCCGCGCACCCTCTCCCTTTTCCAAGCAGTCCCTCCCCGACCCCGCTCCCAGCTCTTTCTTCCAGCAAGGGCCACGCGAGCCTGCCACCTCACCTGCAGGTCCCCGGCTGCGGAAAGCAGGACCCCTGCGAAGACACTCACTGCCCAGCGGCCACTACACCTGCCGCTCCAGCTGCGCGCACCACTGCCTACGGCTGCAAACGCCCGGAGGAAACTGCCGGTCTGGTGAGGGGCGCACCGGGCCAGGGGCTGCGCTGCGGACAGGCTACAGGGAGGTAACTTTGAGCTAAGAGAAGTTCTGCTCCGAGTCTAGGGCCAACCGGCCCCGCCCCTGGCCTGGCCGAGGACCCGCCTCCCCACCCACCCAACCTGCTGAATAACCCAGCCTAGTCCAGTTACTCCCCGAGCCACCGACAAAACCAGCCACTCACTGTTTGCCTCCTCATCTGGGGGCAGGGACACTGGGGGGAGACTGCCCACCGCGGCCACCTCCAGGGCGCAGCAGCCCTGGTCCCTCCGGAGGTGCCCCGCCCCCAACGAGCGCAAGAGGGACAGGCGGAGCGAAAGTGGCACCGGCCCAGGGTGGGTCTAGATCCGGGAATGGGCCGTGTCCGCTACCCTCCCGGCTCGCTTGGGCCTCGGTATCCCATGGGGGACGTGTTTCCAGGACCTTCCTGTCCCAGAGCTCCAGGAGCCAGGAAAAGCTGGGGACCGAGGCCGCAGGAGAGGAAGTAACTCACCCATTCAGTCACCGGCTGAGACGCAGAGCTGCTGCCTGGCACATCCCTCCCAGGGGACCACGCAGAGGCAGGAGGGCGCCCTGCGGGACGCTCGGGGGAAGGGGACACGAAGGACTCACTTTTGTGTCCAAGGGGGTGCCTGTGAGCAGGAATATCAGGTACTGAAGACTTACTGGTCAGGCCAAAACTCTTTAAATGTATGACAGACTGGAAAACAACAGAGTGTCCCCACTGTTAAAGCATGCCTGGAGACCCGCGTCCCCAGCAGGCCCCTCGGGCCACCGTTGCTGCCTGGAGATGTTGTTTGCCCACGCGTTTTCCCGTCTGCGTGTCTGTTTTCCTCCTCGTAGGAGCTCGCACAAGGAACTCACTTTCACACTTGATGGGATCAGTGTAAATGTCCACTTCCCCTCACCAGATCAGGTTTTGCTGTTAAGCCGGAAAACTCTCCGCCCGACCCTGGGTCCGGAGGATTTTCTCCCTTGTGTGGTTCCTGCAAGTTCGATCGCTTCGTGTTTCACACTAAGTCCCCCATTGGTTCTGGGGTGAGCGGGCTGGGCGGAGTCGTTCTGACCTTCGGTTTTGCTCAGGGATGCCCGAGGGCTCCAGCCGCTCTGGTTGAAAAGGCGGTTCCTCCCTCAAGGATGCTTCTGCACATTCGCGTGTTCTGAAAATTTTCAAGAAGTTTTAAAGCTGTCTCAAAGGCTTTTTGTGCTGCAGCCATAGCTGGGACCCGTAGAAGGGGGACAGGAGTGGCTGGAGGACACAGGACATACAGGACAGACATGGCGGAGCTGAGACGGCCACCCCACCTGCGCAAATCTGGTGAAAGGCGGCAGTGCCGCACAGTCCCGTTCACTCAGAGTGAAAAAAGCACACCGTCTAGGACTTAGCATACAGCGGTATGCTGTTTTGTTTTTGGTTTTGGTTTTAATAAAAAGCAGTAAGCGAATTTGAGAAAGTCCGAAGAGAGATCGGACTGCGTGGGGGGAGCAGGGGTGCTGCTGGGGCGCGGATGCTGCTCGGTCTGGGGCGCCGTTTGAAACTACCAGAGGGTTTGCTCTGCGACTTACTGGGCCACACAGAATTAGGTTCCGTTCCCTGGATGTTATTTCGTAAACCCGAAAAGCGGAAAGGGGGAAGCAGAACCAGTGGTTGCCGGGACGCAGCTGTGTGGTAGTCCGTTTGCACGGGGACCCGGCCAGACCGGCTGCTCTGGCCCCACTACTCTGCAGGGCTGCAGGCCGCACCCAGGTGTTTCCCTGAAGGCATGTTGGAGACAGGATTAAGGTCCGTAACCAGGGACTCTTAGGGAAGGAGATTACCCGAACTGGCCTCGGCGACCTGGTTCTCCCAGGGCCAGGCCTTCAGAGCAGAGCCAGGCCTATCTGCGCCATGCCCCACCCTCTCTGGCCCCTGCCAGGCAGCCCCGGCTGCGTAAACAAGTCCCTTGCTTGGTTTTACTTTCTATGTGTGTTTGTTTTTCTTTTTTTAAGTACAAGCTGTTCTTTTACACAATGTACAGACATGACACATTTACTTTCTGTTACAGCCTCATAAAAACAAATTGTCTGCACATCGTGCCCCTCACCCACACCAACCAACACAACTTAAATACATTTTCCATAAAGCAAAAACTAACAGCTCAAAGAAAGTGCCCAGAGGATTGGAAAAGAAAAGGACCTTTTAGAAAAGCTACTCATCACAACTTCCTCATCTCACTTTTTCCACCTAAGTTAAAGTGACTAGAGTGCAGCTGTCAGGGTCCCAGGTCACTCGGGCACCGGCTCCGAGGGGGTGGACACTGAGTCATTCCCAGGTTCTGACCCATTGCATCCAGTGTTCTGGCCCACAGCGACAGTGAAATCTTTAGGACTGTTTTCAGGAAAGTCGAAATATTGTTGTGCACACATTTACATATTACTGTATGCCTATTACCAGTCTGTTACTGCATGCTGTTAACCCTGTGAGTTCCCCACCCTCCCTCTGCCTTCTGCCACACACACTGCCCCAGACGCCTCGGGCACCATGACAAGATGTCACCACACCCGGGGGCCACAGCACACCCGGGGGCCACAGCGCAGGGGCTGTGGGGGGAGGAGCAGGGGCCCGGAGCTTCTCCCTGTCTGAAAGGGGCACTCTCTCCCTGAGTCCTTGCCTGTGGGGAGAGAGCAAGCTCTGGTGCCTCCTCTGAGGACACTAATCCCCTGGGGGCTCCCACCTTGGTGACCTTTTATGACCCTAATGGCCTCACCAAGGCCAAGCTCCTGACCCCAGCCCCCTGGGGACTGGGGTTTCAGTGCAGGAATTTCTGTGGGGGGCCCAAACACCCAGCCACGGCAGAGGGACCGAAACGAAATAGAAAAAGGCGGAAATGACGTAACTCAAGGCTCTGTGGGTAGGCACAGTGACAAACACACGACTGCCGGTTTTTACGTGTGTGCCTTTCTGTTGCCCGCAGCACATGCAGCACATTCCGCGTGGCCCAATGTGGCAGGAATGTATTTCCTTCTGCTCGTTTCTCTCCAGTCCTGCTTCTGCTGTGCCCACCACCCACCCTGCAACAGAGGGCTGTCCATGCAGGCCTGTGTCAGCTGTCCTAGCCTCCCCGTCACTTTCTCAGGGGAGGACCCCCGTCCTGGCGGGGGAGCTGCGGCAGCCAGCACCCGGGTGGGTGCAAACAAGGGCCTCGTGTTCCACCCACAACCAATGCACAGACCCTGCGTTGAGTGCAGGCAGGATCTCTACGGGCGGATTTCCAGCCGCAGCGCCCAGGGCACGTGCGTCATGGGACAGGTACGGTGCGAGGTCGGGAAAACCGGAGAGGGAAGAACCCGGGTCCCTAACCCGCAGGTGTCTCTTACTCTAATAACCTGAAGAAGAACTGGAGGGCGTGTCCCTGGTTTCTGAAGATCTTTCCTGGGGCGGGGATATTTGAGAATGAGCCCGATCGAGTGGGAGGAAGGGCACAGAGGGGAGGGGAGGAAAGAGGCAAAAGCAGGTGTCTGTTTCAAAGCTACATTCTCTTTATTCAGCCGCGCAGCC
>PVKM010034632.1:0-15493 GCA_004027735.1 Carollia perspicillata
CCTGTATTTCCAACTGAAGACCAGCTCATGAGCAGCATGGGCTTTTTAAAGAATCTAGACATGAACTGATGGGGCTGTTATTGCTGTATCCTTGTCTCCTAGGTTTGGATACACGGGCTGCAGAAGGAATTCAAAGAGCAGAGTTGCAGAGTATGCATGGGACAGTTCCAAGAGTTTCATGTACACTAACTAAGTGTCAGGTAACTGTCATAGCAACTCTATGTGGTAGGCATTGCTATTATTCCTTTTTACCAATGAGGAATCTGAGTACTGTGAATTCAAATGATGTGCTCAATGACACAGTTAGAAAGTGACTAGGCAGTCTGGGTCCAGAATATATGGGATGGGGATGGGCCTATGAGGGTTTGGATGGTCACTCACCTGCTGTAGCCCCAGAGGGTAGGAGAAAGGCCACCAGGATGAGGAGGAGCTGCATCTTCCAGGGAAGGCTGCTTAACAGTTGCTGCTGGTACTTCCTCTCTCCAGACTTTTAGCCTCCCCAGAGAGGAAGGAAAGGTGGTGTGGGGACTAGGTGGTTCACAGTTCCATTCCTCTGGGGGTGTGATAGGTTTCATCAGCCCTTGCTGGCCTGGAGGCTGGCCTACCAGCTGCCAGTGACCAGGGGGAAGAGAGAGTGATTCAAGCCATCAATGCGTCTCCCACAGTTGCTGAGTCAGTGCGTTAGGGCTAATGGAAACTAGGGCACAAGGAGAGATTTGGGCCTGGTGTTCCAGAAGCACAAACCCACCCAATTCAACAATGTCCCGATAAGGCTTGTACACTGCTAGCTACCCAGAGCTTCCATTTTCTATTGCTCTGGGATTGAAGCCTGCCTGTCCTAAGCAGTTGGGCCCTGGCTACCTGCCAAAACCCTGGCTGCTCCCACCAGTTCTTAGAAGCTGGTGAGGCAGATTGAGTAGTTCTCACTCCTGAATGAGTGAAAGGCACCGACAGAGAAGGAAATGGAAGATAAAAATTGTGCCACTGAGGGAAACTTTGTTAGGTCACTTGAGCCCAGAGAAGGTCTCACTAAAAGTTATGACATAGTTGAATACTTGTATTTGTCTGCTTACTACTCAAGATGAAGGCCTTTGTGTCTCAGAAGGTTCCTGCGTGCAGAAAAAGCCTAGTGAGTTGATTTTGTTGAGAGCTGTCATAGCCTGGCTGCAAAACATATAAGCTTCTATTTAATCTCCTATTTATTTGATGTATCAGCCAAATCTTCATTCTTTGCTCACGGTAGAGTGGGAAAGGTGGGTTTAAGACGGTGGTACATCCTTGCTGGGCTTTCTATAATAAATCCAAAGAACTGGAACCGCTCCTCAAGCACTGAGGGTAAGACTGGGCAATTTATTGCAGAGTAACACAGTGGGTCATGAGACACACTTAAAACTAGTTAGAATAGTGTGTGTACACCAGATAAATGTAACCCGGTATAATTTTCACAAAAATATCAAAATTGTAAACCAACACAATTTTCAATCTTTTAAGGGTTGTAAGAGGCCCACTTGAAAATCTGAAAGTTTCAGCTCCTCTCCTTTTATATAAATATACACAGGTTTTCATTTATTTTCAGAAATGTAAAGAAATTAATCCCTTCTCTAATACATGCTCTATGATTGCAATATCATGATTTTTTTTGCACATGTGAAAAGAAATAGTGGAAAAAGGAGTGCAAAAGAAGGAGAAAAGACATAGCATAATAGTTTTATTACTGTCTTAGCATGTTGAGTAATTTTTATTTATTTTTACTTAAAAATTTTCAACACTTGATTTTGTTGAAAAAATATTAGTCTAATTTAAACACAGCTTGCACATTTAAAAAAGGGGAGTAAAATTTATGCATCCAACAATCTGAATAGAGATGTGCAGAGGTGATTTCACTAACAATGACCTAGGTTGCATGCCAGCCTTCTCACTATAAACAACCCGAAACAGATGGGATTAAAATGTCTAACCTCCAAAGATTTAAAGCAGTGCCGAGACCAAAAGTGAATGAGAGTCCAGTTAGCATAATGGGAGTCCAGTTAGGTAGTTATTTCTCTGAGGACATTTGTTGAACTCACAAAATTTGAGTCTGTGGTTTGATGACCTTATAGAGTAAGGAGAGGAGAAAACAAAACCAAATCACCCAAGGTCCAGTCAGAGCCCCTCCCCACAGGAAGCTGGGACCTGAAAAGCCTGCACCCTCAAAGGAACAAAGAAGGGTAAGGGTCCAGTCCTTGCAAGTAATTCATGAAAGATTGGAAGCAGTTGAAATTTTCATGGAATCTCAGACCTTAAAGTTATATTATTGTGATTATGGATGTATCCCAAAGTAGCTGGTAGAATCCAATACAAATCTAAAGGAAATTCACTTAATTCCAGATTTGAATCACCCCTAAAAATTATTTTTTCATTGATAATGACAATCATATAGGCAATAAGATCAACAAGCAAACAAAGAAATAAGACACCATGACTAAGAAACCATGACAATGAGAACAGCGAAACAAACCTTTAATGACTGGGATAATATTATGGGAACAATCTTATACAGATTTCAAAACAAGTATGTTGATATAAAAATAAGATTTAAAAGAGTTGCAGGGAACATAAAATTTTAAAAAGAGACATACTAATTGAAAGAGAATTAAATACAATTTCTAAATGTGAAAAATTTAATTAGCAAAATTAAAGTCACAGTGGATAGAAATAATAACAGATTAGACAAAGGTGAAAAAAAATTTGCAATGTGCAGTAGCTAAGAAGAAGGTGTCAGGAATAAAGCATAGAAAGGCATAAAGACAAAAATATAGAAAATAGTATAGTTAGTTGAACTTCCTTACATTTAATTGGAATTCTGGATGAAAAAAGAGAATAAGATAAGGAGTAAGAGATAGTAGTTGAGATTTTTTCCAAACAAAGGAACAATGACCCTGGCCAGGTGGTTCAGTTGGTTGGTTGGTCTTGTACATCAAAATGTTGCAGGTGCGATCTCAGTCAGGGTACATACCTAACTTGAGGGTTTGGTCCCAGGTCATAGTGCACACAGGAGGAATCAATCGATGTTTCTCTCTCATGCCTATGTTTCTATTGCTCTCTCTCTCTTCCCCTCTCTTTAAAAATCAATAAACATGCCCTCTAGTAAGAATTAATAAAAAACCCCAGTGAACAACATTCAATTTATAGTTAGTAAAGGTAAATAAAATGAAAGTAAAGGAATAAAAAATACATACTCAGAAAACACTATCATAAAGAAATGGCAGAAATCTTAAGAAAGAGAGATTACTAGAGAAAGAAAGATGACGTTCAACTGAATAGTGATCAAAGGCTGAATTCTCAGTAGCAGCAATGAGTGAATAATACCTGGGGAGAAATAACTTCACTGTTGTTTGAGGTTTTAAGATGCATTTAATAAAATTGATTGGTAATGATGTGGAAGCTATAAATAGCTGATGAAAAAATGAGCATCTACAGGACACCTTGCCAAACAAGTGCAGATTCTACCCTTTACAATCGCATGTAGAATATTTACAAAATATTGGCCACAGATTAGGTCTTAAACATGCTTAAAGGATTAAAATTATACTTCATTGTGATCCAACAATGAATTTAAGCCAGGAACTCATAACAAAAATATGAGGAGAAAATTCCTCTATATATTTAAAAATAAAGATATAGACTTAAATAAATCACAAATCAAAATCAAAATCATAATGAACATAAAAAATAAGTTCACCTGGCTGGTGTAGCTCAGTGGATTGAGTGCAGGCCTGCAAACCAAACAACCGTGGTTCGATTCCCAGTCAGGGCACATGCCTGGGTTGCAGACCAGTTCCCAGCAGGGGACACACGAGAGGCAACCATACATTGATATTTCTCTCTCTCTCTCCTTACCTTCCCCTCTAAAGATAAATAAATAAAATATAAAAAAAGTTCAAAGTGATTAATAATGATGGAAATAATGCATAGCAAAAATTTTTAGGTATAAATGAATAAAGGTGAAACTTGACTATTTAATACTTCCAATTAATTAATTTAAAGGCAAAAATAAAACTTTAAAGGATAAGATAGAATTTCTTTATAAACCTAAGGTAAGGAAAATTATTTTAAATAAGACATAAAAACATTAACCATTTATAATTATAAAGGAAAAATGGATAAATTGATTTACATAAAAGCTTCAGAAATTCTGATCGTTAGACACTGTTAGGATAGTGAAATGTAAAGCTAAGAATTGAGCAAAGATATTTGCAACGACTGAGATAAGGTTTGAATCTGGGATATATATATATATAACTGATTATGCTATTACATTTGTCCCATTTACCCCCCTTCATTCCCCTCCACCCTGCACACCCTCTCCCACCCACATTCCCCGCCTTTAGTTCATGTCCATGCGTCTTAAGTTCTTTAGCTTTTACATTTCCCATACTATTCTTGCCCTCTCCCTGTCTATTTTCTACTTACCATCTATGCTACTTATTCTCTGTACCTTTTCCCTCTCTCTCCTCCTCCCATTCCCCTGTTGCTATCCCTCCATGTGATCTCCATTTCTGTGATTCTGTTCCTGTTCTAGTTGTTTTCTTAGTTTGTTTTTGTTTTAGGTGTGGTTGTGTTTGTTTGTCATCTCACAGTTTGATAGCAAACTGTGAGTTTGCTGTCATTTTACTATACATGTTTTTTTATCTTCTTTTTCTTAGATAAGTCCCTTTAACATTTCATAAAATAAGGGCTTGGTGATGATGAATTTCTTTAATTTGACCTTATCTGAGAAGCACTTTATCTGCCCTTCCATTCTAAATGAAAGCTTTGCTGGATAGAGCAATCTTGGATGTAGGTCCTTGCCTTTCATGACTTGGAATAATTCTTTCCAGCCCCTTCTTGCCTGCAAGGTCTCTTTTGAGAAATCAGCTGACAGTCTGGTGGGAACTCCTTTGTAGGTAACTGTCTCCTTATCTCTTGCTGCTTCCAGGATTGTCTCCTTCATTTTTTTAAATATACTTTTTAAAGATTTTATTTATTTATATTTAGAGGGGAAGGGAAGAAGAGAGGGGGAGAAATATCAATGTATGGTTGCCTCTCATGCTTCCTCTGCTGGGAACTGGCCTGCAACCCAGGCACATACCCTCACTGGGATTGAACTGCGATTCTTTGGTTCTCAGGCCTGCGCTCAATCCACTGAGCTACACCAGCCAGGGTCTCCTTCATTTTAATCTTGGGTAATGTAATTATGATGTGCCTTGGTGTGTTCCTCCTTGGTCCAACTTCTTTGGGACTCTCTGAGCTTCCTGGACTTCCTGGAAGTTTATTTCCTTTGCCAGATTAGGGAAGTTCTCCTTTATTATTTGTTCAAATAACTTTTCCACTTATTGCTCTTCCTCTTCTCCTTCTGGTACCCCTATGATTTGGATGTTGGAACATTTAAAGATGTCCTGGAGGTTCCTAAGCCTCTCCTCATTTTTTTTTTGAATTCTTGTTTCTTCATTCTTTTCTGTTTGGTTGTTTGTTTCTTCCTTCTCGTCCACTCCATTGATTTGAGTCCCAGTTTTCTTCTCATCACTATTGGTTCCTTGTGCATTTGCCTTCATTTCACTTATCAACACCTTGATTTGTTCATCTATTTGTGAGCAAAATCAACCAATTCTGTGAGCATCCTGATCACCAGTGCTTTGAACTGTGCATCTGATAGGTTGGCTATCTCTTGGTCGCTTAGTTGCATTTTTTCTGGAGCTTTGATCTGTTCTTTTATTTCAGCCATTTTTTTTTATCTTGACACACCTGTTACATAGTGAGGGGTGGAGCCTTAGGTGTTCACCAGGGCGGGGCAACCCAAGTCGCTAGGTTGTGATGCTGTATGTGCGGGAGGGGTCCGAGAGGGTACATTGGGGCTTGCTCTGCTCTCTGTCAGACCTCAGTCCCTTCTGTTGCTTCCCACAAGCAAACTGGGCCTTTCTGGTGCTGATTCCCAGGTGGGTGGGCTTGTGTACATTCTAGGACCCTGTGGGTCCCTTCAATGAACTCTCCTGTGAGGCTGGGAGTCTCTCCTGCTGCGTCAACTCCCACAGGTGTTTTCAATCGGTGTTTTGAGGCTTTATTTCCCAGTGCTGGGGCCCTGGGTTGCGTGGTCCGTCTCGCTCCTCAGTTATCTGCGTGCAAATGTTGGACTGCTGCTGGCCAGCCAGCTGCCTTGCGTGGGGTGCCCCACTTCACAATTGCCACCTTGCCGGGTCTGCCCATTGTCCCCCTTGTCTGGAGTCTGCCAGCCCCTGCCTGCAAGCCTGGGGTGACTTGCACACCTGGTGTCACCACTTCCTGTGCTGCGACCCCTCTCCACTCGGCTGCCCGACTCCACCCTGCCTATCAGTCTGGATGAATGTGTCTATTTCAGCTCCTTGGCTGTCCAACTTCCATACAGTTCAATTTTCTGTCAGTTCTGGTTGTTATTTTGTTTCTAAATTATTGCTGTCCTTATTTTGGTTGTGTGAGGAGGCATAGTATGTCTATCTATGCCTCCATCTTGGCCAGAAGTCCTGTATATATTTATATTTATATTTATATTTATATTTATATTTATATTTATGTTTATGTTTATATTTATATTTATATTTATATTTATATTTATATTTATATCTATATTTATATCTATATCTATATCTATATTTATATTTATATGTAAATCTTATCTATGCTATCTTCTAAGTATTGGAAAGCCAATAATTTTGAAAACTGACATGAAATTGACAAATCTCTAGAAAACATAACTCAAGAAGCATAGATGAAACATACTCAAGAAGTTTGGATTCAATTAACATGAAATCAATTGATCTAATTATCAAAAATATTTCATCAAGGACAGCCAGAGGCTCATGTGGCTTCACTGGAAATCTCTACAAAATATTCAAAGAATGCTATAGAATTTCTTCTGGAGAGTGGATGCTACCAATCTCCTTTATGAGACTAGCAAAACCTCAATGTCAAACCCTATGAAGACAATATGGGAAAGGAATGTTACAGGCCACTCTCACTTGAATGTTTATGTGAGCCAAATCAATCAATAAGCAAGAAGATAGTATATCATGACTCATGTAGGTTCATCCTAGTTATGGGAGCTTTTCATTGGACACTCAATTGCTGCTAACACGTCACATTGATCAATGAAAGAAGGAACTATGTGTAATTATTTAATTGAAGCAAAATGGAAAAAAAATTTGCTAAAACTGAAACACATTCATTAAAAAAATTCTTAGTTGGTTAGGAATAGAAAAAAGTGTCTTTATAATATTATAAAAAGCATCCACAGAAATGCCTCAGCAATCATTATACTTAGTGGTGAAATGTTGAAAGCTTTCTGTTTGAGAGTGACACAATACAAGGACACTCACATAAGTAGCCGTAGTCATAGTTTCTCTTCAATATTATGCTATAGATTTTAGAAAGTGCATTTAGGTAGGAAATACATGTGAAAGATAGAGGGACAGAAATTTATTTATATATAATATGTACATAGATAATGCCAAGGATCCACAGACAAATTATTACAATTCAAAAGATAGTTTAACAAATTTGCTAGAGACAAAATATATTTAAAAATTAAACAGTTCTATATATAAAAGTACTGATAGAAAATAAAATTTTGAAAAAGTTAATATTAAAATGGCATGAAAATTATCAAATAACTAAATATAAAGCTAAAAATAATGTGCAAGTCCTCCTCAATGAAAATGATAAAATTGTGTTAATATTAAAAGACACTTAAGAGGTCCTAAATGTAAAGATATTCTTTGTTTGTGGATTGGAAGATAAAACATTTAAAGAATGTCAATTCTCCAAAAAGTGATCTATAGATTCATTGCACCCAAGAAGTAAGTGGTAGAATTTAATTGATTCTAAATACATGTGGAAAAACAAATGACCAACAATAGCTGAGACACTCTTGAGGAATGAGAATAAAATGGGGTCTTGCCTTAGCAAATAAAACTATTGTAACGAGATAGTGTGGTGTTGTTGGGGACATAGAGACATAGACTAATGGACCAGAATAGAGATCCCATACCCATTTGGACAGATGCACACACATATGGACATATTTATGTATTTATATATTTTTATTTATATGATAATTAATAGAGTTTATTGGAGGCTCCTTACACACAAGACGTCTTGAATGGCTGCAGGATGAAATGGATCCTTACACTGCTTGTTAGGTACCAAAGAATTATATAGAGTAAAGGCAGGGAAGTGAGAGTGGATAGTCATGGGAACTAATATCCGAATGCTACTAGGTATGGAAAATTACTTTCCATGTGTGACCAGGTCAGAACAACCACCTGTGTCATAAACCATGACATTGCAGGAGTCAAGGGGGCCTGATTTATATCATAATGAAAATCAATTAAGATCGACAGCCACTGTTGGGGAAGAGGGTGGTTGCAAAAAAGCAACCTATGGTTAGATTCTCATGGCAGAGAGGTGGAAAAAGACTATTTTTCCTTCCAATAAATGATGTTAGGACATAAAATATGCATTTTTATCATATACAGACACAAATTTTCTCACAGAAAATAAACTTGACTTTTAGCTGATACCTTATCCAATTACCCATTTTAGATGGATTATATATCCAAATGTGAATGAAGGTTTGAAAATATAATGTAAAAATATCTTCATGCTAAGTAAAGATTTTAAATACTATATCTAAAATACCAACCATAAGGAAGGATTCCACTGCTAGGTATATAACCTAAGAATCTTGAAACACTAATTCAAAAGAACCTATGCACTCTGATTTCACAGTAGTGCTATTTACAATATCGAAGTTGTTGAAAACAGCCTAAGTGCCCATCAGTAAGCGAGTGGATTAAAAAACTGTGGTTCATCTACACAATGGAATACTATGCAGCAGAAAGAAAGAAGGAGCTCCCATCCTTCACAACAGCATGGATGGAACTGGAGAGCATTATGTTAAGTGAAATAAGCCAGATGATGAAATATAATTACCATATGATATCACTCATAAGAGGAATCTAATGAACAAATAAACTAGTGAGCGAAACAGAACCAGGGACATGGAAACAGGGAACAGGCTGACAGCTGCCAGAGGAAAGGGAGGAGGGGAGGAATGGGGGAAAGAAAGTGAAGGGAATAGTCGAAGAACATGTATAAATGACCCATGGACATGGACAATGGTGTGGGGACGGACTGTGGGAGCAGGGAGTGGGTCAGGACAGATGAGTGCCAAGGGGGAAAAATTGGGACAACTGTAATAGAACAAACAAGAATAAGAAAAGGATTGATGAATTTGATTAAAATAAACAGAAATAAAAGATAATTTGTAGGGGGACAAAGATTCTTAAAAAGCACTTATATTCAAAGTACAATAAAGATAATAATGTCAATAGAATAATGAGCAAAGGACTTGAACAGCCTTATCTCAAAAGAGGAAACCAAGTGGCCAAAACATATCAAAACATGTTACTTTTGGTAGATAAAACCACCCATTTAATTCACAGTGAGATACCAGTTATTTATCAGGTTGGTTCTTTCTCCACTCCTAGGTATATACCCTAGAGAAACATGTGCAAATTTCCATCGGACACATGACTAAGGAGGTCACAGCAGCATTATTCATGATAGCCCCAAACTGGAAACTCTTGGAAGATCTATCACCAGCAGCACAGATAATCAAATTGCAGCTCATTTACATTATGGAGTATTGCACAGCAATGAAAACAAATTGCTGTTGCCACATGCAGCTGCACTAGTGAAATTCACAAGCATGATATTGAGGAAAAAGAACCCAAGAAGACTGCTTTCAGTATGATTGTCTTTATATACAGTTGAATACTAGCAAAAATGAAATTACATTGGCTAGAAATGCATGCACAGATGGAAAATTATGATGAAAGGCAAGGAAATAGTTGTCACAGAAGTCACAGTAGTAAAACCTCTGGGCTGGAGAGCAGAGAGGGCACTTTGACGAGGGGAGACACCTGGGGGATTTCTGGAATGTTGGCCATGATCTATTTGATATAAATAGTAGTGTTTGCCTAACATCATTCTATAAACTGTACATTTATGCTTTGTACACTTTTCATGTCTGTATATTTTACAATAAAAATTTTTTTGAGTCTATTTGCCAGAGGGTGTGGATTAGAGAGATCATTTGGATAAATAGGGGAATATATGAGAGTTGATGGGGCATGCTAGTTTTTAATGTTTTCCTTTTCTGTTTTAATAAAAATCATAGTATTTGTAGCAATAAGACAATGGCATGTTTCACAACATCCATAGCTGGTTTCATGTGCTTTGGACTGCTTTATTACACTTCCGTCAGTTACAACCCTTTGCTCCTCTGGGATGTTGGGACACTGAAGTAGGCCGTTTCCCACCTCCTCCCTGGGCCCCCTATGCCACCAACGATGCAGCTCTTCTGGTCAGGCAGTTGTCATGCTGGTGCTGGGCCACTTCCCTCCTTGATGCTGCTCTTGCCAGTCACCAGTCTAGGGGCTCTCTGCTCCGGGGGAGGCCATGTACTGCTGAGGGACCCCGGACATCCTCAGGGCTGCCTTAATGTCACTCTTTGAAGGACTTTTTGGAAGTTCCTTGGGAAGTTGTTGTTTTAGCATGTGATCTTTCTACCTATTAAAAATTTTAAAATGTTTGCTGTAAAACAATATGCATGTTAGGCCTTCTTCAGCCTTATACATCTGACATTTACTATGTCTTCATTGCATCCTTTTTTATTGTGCTTGCTTTAATCTTGTGTTGTTTTGTTAAGTGTGCAGTAGGCTATACTATGTAGGTTTGTGTAATTACACTTATGACGTTCTCAAAATCACCTAACAATAAATTTCTCAGAATGTATCCTCATTGTTAAGTGGTACATGGCTGTATATTACTCTCTCATACGCTTTTGACTTAAATTTAAGGTCTGTCCAGAAGGTATCCAGCCATGTAATATGAAAAATAGAGACATATTGAAAGAGATACACAATACAAGAAACATTGTACATAGGACAATGATGCCTCAGTCCCCTTCAAAGTAGGCACTTTGGGACCTCACACAGTTCTCCCAATCAGCATCAGCTGCCCTGTTGTATTTTCCTGAATCTCGTCAATGGTCTTAAATCTCTTCTCTTTCAAAGGTGCTTTCAGTTTTGGGAAAAGCCAGAAGTCTCAGGGCACCAAATCTGGGCTGTAGGGGGGCCAAGTCACCTGAGTGGTTTGATGTTTTGCCAAAAAACTCTGCATGAGACGTGATGGAGGAGTGGGTGCATTGCTGTGATGAAGCTGCCAATCACCAGGTGCCCATAGCTGCAGCCTTCTGAATCACCCAGATAGTTTCCGTGGAGGAATGTTCATGCTTAAAACAAAATTAGATGCAGATTTGTTGCTCTACTCATTCAGTCATTTTGAATGTGACACCACACAGTACACGTGTTCACTTGATGGAGTTTATGGCTCCCACTGACTAGTACAGGAGGGTCATCATTGTTCACACATGCACATTCCAGTCCACTCTCCTTGGCTGCCAGGTTACATTGATGTCATGCACACCATTCTCATTATATTAATAATGGTAGGACTTTTCTCCAGACAGACTTTGTACACCTGGTGAACATTCTTCCATGTGGCAAAATGTAATTTTATGTTATAGCTTTAAAGGTTTTATAGTGTCAATAATATGTAAGTACCTTTTAAAGCTAATCCCCAACTTAGGGCTAGATATTGTTTCTAAGATTTTATTTTTGTAAGAAATCTATAAGAAATAAACTGCCCACATTTCTTGGTGTGCTTGCTGACTAGGTAAAAGACTCTGTATATACCCACTCCCATTTTTTAAGGACCTTAGTGTACAAGATGTGAAAATGCCATTTTCTCAATGGCCATACTGAATCGAGTATTATTATTTTGTAATTCTTTCCTCTTAGACAAGCAATAATTATTACCATTTTAATTTGCATTGATTAGTTAGTAAGCTTTGACTTTTCCCCAAATGTTTAGGTTTTTTATAACTTGTTTATAAATGTTCTTAGTTCAATTTTCTTTCCTTCTTCCATTCCCTTAGCCTATTTTTCTGGAGCAGTGGATAATGTAGACGTGAATGACTTGCATAATAAATACATTTGGTGATGTGCTATATCTCACCATTTCCTGATACTGGAGATTAATATAATTCCAATTTGAAATCTATTCAATAATGGTGTGATAACTACCTTTATGAATATACCTCCCTGCCACACACAGTTGAGATCTTACATTGAATAAAGGTCCTAGAAATAAGAATAACTAGAGGCCTAAGGAATAAAAATCAAAAAAGGGAGAAATAAATGTAAACATACATAGAACTCACTTTAAGGGAACACGTACAACAAAGAGCAGCCCAGTCTTCAGGATGCTCAGTCTCTATAAAGAGCACTTTTCTTCCTAATGTACGTGATCCTGTGTCAAGGGTTCCTATCAGTTGCCCCTCGGCTCATGCGTGTTCTGCTGCTCACCTGCTCGTCTCACACACGCATACAGCGCTTCTCTCATCCGTACACGGCCAGGGCCGTGAGCCCCAGGGAACACCTGGCACAGGGATGTAAGGACAGTCTTGTGTGAAAACAAGCTTTCATTAGCTTTTCATCTTGTGTTTGATATGGGCTGGATTTTGCTTCTTCTGTCCCTGTGACTTATTCGTTACTCTTTTTAGGGAAGTTGCTTCCCTTTTTGATGTGGGCCCTACACAGTACATTTTCTGTGTGTTGTGAATTTGTTGTGTTCTGTCGTATCTGTCACTGGTGGTGCTGTTTGAAGGACTCTGAAGTAAGGTCATCTGGGTCACAATAAACTGTGTTGCACTTAAAGTTTGGCATTTTGTGGGTTTGTGAATTGAAGCTTATGCCTTTTACAATATAAATAAAGGTAAGGCTGCCTCCTCCCTGTTCCCTCACCTCCGGATGGGGCCTCCATGGAGTGGATTGGAAAACTAAGGACATGTGGGTCTCAATTTTATGCTGCCATTCTGGAATCGAACATGATCATACACGTGAAACTGTATGTGTAATAAAGATAAAATCTAAGAATTTAGTTATTTTCAAGACAAGATTTCTTGTGGATTCCAAATACGGATCTCTCTGTGCTAAACTGATCTGCCCGGTAGAAGAAAGAAACCAGGAAAATTTAGAGAGATTTCTCATTATAGTAAGTTTCCCAGTGGCAAGGACAAAGCCTGTTATGTGCCTGGCAGAAACGGATAGAAGAACATTTGATCTATTGATGGATGGCAAAGTGGTACTTTCCAGCCCTGCAGCTTGGAGCCCTCTGGCTCACCATAACCTAGGTTGCCAGCAGGGAAGTCAGAGCCTGTGGGGAGGTCAGGCTGATACAGGCTGAGGCAGCTGAGTGGCTGAGGCAGCTGAGTGGCTGAGCTCCTGGAGGATACTGGGGAAGGAGGGACTGAGCTGGCCTTGCCCAGGTGGGAGGTGGATTCTGGCTCCTCTGATAGGATCAGGTGGGCTGGCAGTTCCTATCTGGGGAGGAAGCAATAGAGGAGAAATCATGCTGTACACTTGGGAACTCGGTTAGGGAGATGAGAGAGGCTGGCACCAAATAAGGTGGACCTGGAGGGAAGATGCTGGTGGCTCAGGCACTTGAGAGAAAACAAGGGCTGGTGTGGGAAGGACAGCGGGTGGGGAGGAAATTGACTGAGCTCATGCTGGTCCAGGGCAGGGCAGGGAATAGCAAGGGAATGGGACATGAGTGAGGCTGAGGGCCATCAAAGAAGCATCTCAGTGCAGTGGGAGAACCCTGCCCCAGTGGAGAGAGAGGCTCGGAAACAGGATGCTGAGTGCCCATGGCATGATCCCCTGGCCTCTTGGTCCCTGGAGTTATTCCCCTTCCATTGACCTGCTGCTCCCTCTGCCAGTTTGTCAGGGGGTTGGTGATGGTATTTGACTTAGAGAAGGTAAGAATTTTCTGAGGCCCAGAGAGGACCATTTCTGGAGACAGAAGATTGTCTTTTTAGTAATTGAGTTTAGACTCAGTCCAAATTGGGTGAGAAACTATACTGTGTGGGGTTTAGTTGGCTGGAGGAGAAAGGAGGAAGCCACACCCAGAATTTCTAGTGGAGGGCTGCCTGGGACAGTGTGGCTGCCTGTTGAAAGTGGTTCACTGAAATAAGACTTCACTGGTATTGGTTCTAGAGATGTATTTATTATGGTCCTGCCTTCACTGCCGCCCAGGGTGGGCGATCTCTGTTAGGGGCTGTGTGAGGGATCAGGGCCAGGCCAGGGCTTCTTGTCCCCCTATGTCCCAAGGCTGCAGCTGGCCTTTGACTCTTCTTTCCAGCTTGACCTACACCAAGCCTTTCCCACCAATCCTCGGGGAGACTCTGGTGTAGGATGACTGATTCTTCCTCACCCTCTGCCCTTATCTACCCAGGAGAAAACACTAAAGACTGGATTTGTGGACCACGCTGTCCAAACTCTCAGGAGGAAGCATGAAGACATCACTACTCCCATACCCCAGAGCTCCCCAAGTTCCTCTCTCCTGGGACCTGTCAAGCTAAATGCTGGAAACCTGACCTCGAAGCTGGTCTTTCTCTCCTCTGGATGTCCTCCATAAATCCGATATTCCTGCTGTATTAGCTGGGGAAGGATGACATGCATTCCCATCACTGTGAACTGTCAGCTCCACCTCCTGACAAGTGGTTGCTAAAGTGCCCATCTCCATGGCCCTCAGCTGGCCACAGTGCACATCTGTGCAGGCCTCAGCTGGTCCTCGCCTCTGAGCAGGCACAGGGACTTCACAGCATCAGTGAGCCGCAGGTTTGTCTCCAGCTGACAAGGAAACAGCAAGAGAAACCAGGTCAGCCAGTGGCCTCTGGACTTGGACATTGTGATGGGACACCTGAGTTACTGGGACAGGTCAGGCAGCCAGGATGGGAGGGAAGGAAGGGATAGGTCACAGTGAGGGGAGAAACAATGAGAACCCCGAACTGCAAGAGCAGCAGGAGCTTTTCTTACCTGCAGTAACATGATGTCACTGGAGAAGCTATTAGTATTATAGTCTGGGTGGGGGACAGCTCTTTTCACCCGGATGACCTGCTGGGTCTTCTCCTGCTTCTGGATGTTGTGGGCCCCCAGGGTGACATTGATTAACCTGTACAGAGAGCAGAGTGGGTGTTCATGTGGATGCATGGAGTCACAGGAGATAGAGCTCAGGAGCCCGAGAAGGACAGGTGACAGCCGGGGCAGGGCAGGGCAGGGCTGCAGCTAGGGGAAATCGAGGCCACAGGAAGGCAGGGTGACTCTGCTTCTCAGGGATCCTTAGGGTGAGGCTTCTGGGAACTTTTTCTTGCCCTCAAGCCATATCATGAAATTGCTTGAGTTTTCATTTTGACCCCAGTGCATGAGGTCGTTGTCCACTGCTGCTTTATTTGGCCAGTGTGGTGCCTGTCTTCTCATCTGTTTCACTGACTCTCACCTGTGATTCTTTGAGCCCAAAGCCTACCCATCCCATTTCT
>PVKM010034633.1:0-15488 GCA_004027735.1 Carollia perspicillata
TAAACTGAAAAAGGAGGACCTCTTAACTGGGATTCTATAATCTAATTAAAATTATATCATATAGAACAAAATGCAGTTTGAACATAAAACCACTTTCCCATACTATACTTTTAATGGTAAACTAATTCCTTTCAATTGTTAGTAGAGGGCCCAGTAACTATTAGATTCAGAGATCTAGTAACTTACCTGGATTCAAACATCTCAGTCACCATATGCATATCTTCCTCAAGTGGTAAACTCTCATATATAAAGACACCTAGAAACTTCATTTTTACCTTATTCTTGCACACAGATTACTTATTATCTGTAAATGTAAATTGAAGGCAGTCCTAGGCAAACAAAAATGAAACTAAGCAAAATAAAGCCATAAGTGCCAGTAGAAAATGTGAACCCACATTGGAAAATGAGATCAAAGCAAGGGAAAAAATTGCCATTAGCTCAGAAACAGGTACATTGGCAAAGTTTATAAAGTGCTCCCCTATTTCTCTCATTAGCAAGAACAACCTAGAGGGGATCCTGATCATGATAAATTGCATGTTTCAAATAAATACTGTTAGTGTCATCTCCTATTTTACCTCTGTGATATCATGATTTACAAGAAATATATTTTGGTCATCTTAATGAACCAAATTCAGATGACCAGAATATTTGCTCAGATATATTTAGTCTTCTTCCATACTTCCTGGCTCACAGCTTCTAAACCCTTTGGGATTTTTAAGCAATAAAAGCAACGGTGGTTTCTCGTTATGTTAAAGAGGTGACTTTTGGACCCCATCCAAAGGTGATGGCTGGTTGTTAGTAGGAGCCAACCATGTGGTTAGGGGGCTGGAATGTTCAGTCTACCCCCTAATTTCCATGAAGGGGAGAGTCAATCACGAATGACCAATGACTTTTTGATCATGACTACATAATGACGTCTTCATAAAAGACCAAGAGGACAGCTCTCCTAGACCTTTTTCAAAGAGCTTCTATGCTGAGGATGCAGAATGTTTCCACCCGCCACTCTGTCACTGCTGCAGGATCCAAGAGGACAGAAGGTCCTGTTTGGATCCTTGCCCAAGCCTCACTTGGTTTTCTCTTCATCTGGCTATTGATTTGTGCCCTTTAATATCCTTTGTATTATAATAAATAAGTTATCTAGTAAGTAAATGGATTTTTTGAGCTCTGGGAGCCATTCTAGCAAATTAATCAAACCCATAGAAAGGAGCATGGGTTTGATTAATTTATAGGCAGGCATTCAGAAGTACAGGTAACCACTTAGTTGAAACTGGAATCCTGAAGTAGAGCTTGTTGTTGGGACCACTGATTTGTAGACAGCTGGTCAGAAGCACAGACACCTGGGTTTGCTCTTGGAGTCTGAAGTGGAGGGCTGTCTTGTGGGACTGAGTCCTTTACCCGTGGAACCTGATTCTATCTCTGGGTAGATAGGTCAGAACTGAGTTGAATTCTGAGATGCCCACTGGTGTTCTGAGAATATCTCGTTATTCTGAGGTTCTGAGAGAACCTCCTCCCCCACATTGGAGATTGGGTCTCAGAATACCCCAAACAACCTCACTGGTAAATGATTTTGTAATTGTCACGTTGTCATTCAAAGCATCTAAACCTTGAATGAAAGGAATTAAGAATGAAATTTGGAGACAACAAAACATAATGCTCTTCATACTCCAGTATTTTGAGTTTAGATCTGAATGAGATCCCCAAAAAGCCCTTATTCTCAACCCAGTGCCTGAATACTCATAAATGGCTTATCCTTACATGAAAATGATAGAAATATTCCAATATCATGAGCATAATTAAGAGTGTAGGATGATGATCTTAATTAAATAAATCCAAATTTCAGCTAGACCACTCATTAACTTAAGTTACATAGACTACATAATATTATCTTGGAACCTCAAGTTCCCATCTACATAATAACCATGTTAACAATAATAATATAATTATGTATATAACAAATGATGAAAAGCATGAAATTGCTGATTACAATTGTTATTAACAGTAGAAGCACAGTTAGTAATAAAAATCAAAATTTTCGCTCTGAAAGGAGTCTAGTTAAGGATAACCTTTATTTAACCTAGTATTATCACTTGGATTCCTCTTACTCTAATTTAATCTAGGATTCACATAATCACTTCTGTTCTTTCCACCTCCGATCACAATCAGTTTAATGGTATCTTTTTTGCCCAGTGGCTCCATCTTGGCCCTGATGATTTCCTGTTCTCATTTTACTTCTGGGAAGACTGTCTCTTCCTCAGGTACTAACTAGACTGTCCTAAAACCTTCCTTTTGCTGAATTAATAAATAAGTCTCCTTGTCTCTCAATCTAAAAACTTAAAATTTGTTTTCAGCATTTTCTTCATTGTTATTCTCTGTCTCCTTTCATTAACAGACTGTCTCAGTCAGTTAACACCTTTCATTTCTAACTCAATAGGCCATTTCCTCTATCTCTTGCCAGTACTGGATTTCCATCCCATATCACCACTGGATTATGAATCAATTTAGTAAATGTGCCCTTATTACCATCCTCTTACCTCTCTACTTCATGAATATTAATTAGAAAATGCAACAAACTGACAGTAACCAGAGGAGAGGGGAGAGGGGGGTAACGAGGGAAAGAAGGGGAAGGGTCATCAAGGAACATATACAAAGGACCTATTGAGAAAGATAACACAGGGGTAGGATTGAGTGTGGGAGGTGGGGCTGGATGGGTTGGGAGAGAGTGGTAGGAAGAAAATGGGGACAACTAATGTTTATTGAACAACAATAAAAAATAAAATTGAATAAAATGCAAATTTAATTATGACCTCTAAATATTTTCTGTGCTGCATATACACTTGCTTCAGAATATAGTTTAATTGATGTTAATGTTATTATTTCTGCATGTTCAATTATAGCTAATTTAAACACATAAAACACAAAAGAAAAAGAAAGAGTACTCATAGTTTGAATTTCTGGTCACACTTCCTAGAAATAATTACTTTTTAAAGTTTTCTATAGATCTCTCTAAAAATATTCTAAACACCCACACCACAAACACACAAAAGCACACTCTCACACACACATACACAATATATACTTGCATAAGCGACTATAAATGAATATGCATATAAGATTACAAAAAAAGGATTAGATTGTGAAATCAAACTGACTAGAATCTGAGATCATATCCAGTGTAAAGCTTTTAAATAGTGTCGAGAATAGCAATCCTGAGGATTAAGTGAAACCTGGAGAGTTTGGGACTGCTAAAACCCCAGGTTGGGTTTTATACCATATTTTTGTTGTCTAACCCAGATATAATATATGAAGACACATTATTTATCAGAAAGGAAGCTGTTTGAGTTACATTTTATGCTCTGATAGTTATATAATTAAATTACATTTTTCAATGTTAATGCATAATGCAAGTTACTTTCCAATTTGCATTTTTATTAAAATTACTATCTGTAAGTTTTATTTATTCCTATCTTATTATTTTAATGACTTCCCAATATTTTTAAATATATACTCTCTTTAGTTGACATTTTTATAACAATACTACACTTGTAGAATTTTGATATATTTTTTCTCATTCATGAAAATATGTTTGAAAAGTATAGTTAAGAGACTTTAAAGTTGTAATTCTGACAGATACAGTAAAATACAAACCTGAAGCAGATATTTCAGATTAAACTCTCATTAATTATGTGAGTACATATATCACTTTAACACTTGGCATTACTATTATTTTTAATCCTTATCAATTGTATGAGTAAAAAGTGTTATACCATAATTTCTGTATGTTTTTACTCATCTAACAAACATTTTTAGAGTGCTAATATGTTGCTAATATAATTTTGAGGTTATAGTGCAGTAGTAATCAAAATATTAATGTTCTTATATAACTTCAAGGAAGAAGAAAACCATAAACAAATACAATAGAATGGGAACTAGTGGTAAGTTCTGTATAAATGCTCTAAAGAAAAAAATAAATAGGTAGGAGGGTGAGATATGTTACTTTCAAATGATTGAGAAGAACCTATCTGGACAGATAATGCTTAAGCAAAAATCCTAAAAAGTTAGATTTTGATATATATTTGAATGATCACACAGAAATTTTATTATTTAATAAATGTTTAAGATTTACTAACTTTCAACATGTTTATTTGTGTTTGATTTTCTGTGAAGTGCTTGTTTATAGCATTGATTATTCTTGAGTTGTATTTTTTATTATAAAATGTAATAATTTCTTTTTTATCAGAAGTCAGGATGTCATTTTAAATAGCCAAAAAATGTTCTAAGGGCCTTTTAATCCCAGAAATTGTTTCATTCTTGACAAATTTTGTGGCATGTATCACAGAAAAATTACATGGAACTTCTAACTCCGTGTGTTTTTCATTTTTTTTTCCACATAGAACTCAAACACAAAGCCCTTAAGACACAGTCTATTTATCGCCTCAGCTGGGAAATCATCCTTGACTTGCCAAGGAAGAGAGGGCTCGGTTGCACTCTGATCTCCCAGTATCTTATCCTTATCTCTCTTGTACTTACCACAGTGTGTTGTAATCCAGTGCTGTTTCTGACAGAAACACTCAACTGTGACCTCTTACTCATTTGCTTCCCGAGATTTGTCACAGTGTTGGATGCTTAGAAATAGGTAACACTCCCTTATTTCAAATCACCTCCAACTTTTCCTCTGCTATAGCATGAATAATACATACAGGAGAATTTGTTGAAAGGAAAATTGCCAATTTATTGAAGTCCTCAATAAATGTGGAGAGAAAAATTGCTAAGATAATGTTAAGTGAGATGCAGATGGTGGTTGTAGATGTGAGTCAATTGTATATGTAGAAAGTCATTACTAATAAAGTTAATGGTAATTGCCATGTAATTTTTTTAACAGTGATTTACATGGTACTTAAGGCCACAAATAAAGAAATAAAATATCTTATACATTTTTAAAATGAAGGTTTTTATGTTTCTGCCTTAAGTGTTAGGTCAACTTTTAAATATATCAAATGCCATATCATTAATTTATATAACTTCTGCTTTCAATAATCCTGTTTTCTGAAAGTCCATATTAGTAAAATAAAAAAGAATCAATCTGTGGATAAAAAGTCATTTCAATGTGATTTATTTATTTTAAAGAAGATTCTCCTTTGCGTTACTGCACTTAACACATTTGGGGGAGTGGGAGAGTCTGATCATTTCCAAGGTCCCTCAATGGGCACAAATGCAGAGGGAGATAAAAGGCTGTGCACTAGGAGAGGACCTGAGCCGTGACACAAAGGGGCATTTAACAAGGTGGAAAGTCAACAATGTCGGACTGCAAGGGGAGATACTTTGGGTATCACTGGGGTGGCACATGAAAAATTAGTACAACCTTTAGACTGCATGTACCGAGTTGTAAAGTGTTGTTTTTCAATCTAAGTTTTGTCTAAGTATTGAGATTTTTAGGGGCTTTTAAGGGGTGAAAAATCTTTACATTTCTTTCTCTCTCTTTCTCTCCATTTGACCTAGGTTATGGCTTTTACAGTTAAAAATAATAAACCATTGAAGTCTTTCAGAAATCAGAATGAGTCCAGAATTGAGGCTACAGAAAATATGTTTACTATGGTTGGCTCCAAGATGTGACTTTAGGAGAGAGGTAGATAAGGAGAACACACATTCCTTTTTATTTCCTTAGGTTTCTTCCTCAAGTCTAGCAAAAGAGCAAAAAGGAAATTCGTGGCAAGTTCTCCAAAGAATAAAGATCTTATATTTGGCTACAACTTCTTTTATATTCAGAGCTTCATGGGAACCTGAATGTAATGAGTAAAGAAGTGGATAGAATTGGGTAGCTGAGGAATCCAGAATTTAAAATATTTATTTTAAAATGTTAACTCCCAAATTACTTTTAAATGTGATTCATTGCTTTAAACTTTATTTTAAATACAACCTTCCAGTATATTAAGGTTGTTTCTAGTCAGTGTCATTGACGTATCATTTCTCCTTAATATTAAAGGAATCACAAGTTCATGCCACCAATTTGCATTCATTTTTGTCATGATAAGATAAAATATTTGAATAAGGCAGTAGGTACGAAATGAAAACATATATACAAACATGAAGTCATATTTGCTCCCATGTAATTCTAAATGTCCATGTTTACACTCTTTACATATGAGAGAAACATAGCTTTTGTAAAATTTTGAAAATATGTTAGAAAATAAGATGTTTGTATGGGTGTTTATGTACATTTTAATTGCTTTCTTCACATATGATCAAAAGAATAATTTTTTCTTGGCCTTAAAATCAAGAATACAATTTTGAAAATATCCTAAACTTGTAGCTTCAAATTCTCTCTGACACTTTCCCTGCCATAAAACATACCATACTCATGGAAAATGATGTTTCACCAAGCACACTTTCACTAGGACTTGAAGACACAAAGTCTCAGTAAAGCTATAAAAATACGTAGATTTAACAACAACAACTGCTACGTACTGCAGATTTTTTTTTTGGGGGGGGTGGTTCAAGAGCACGATCCTTTATTCACGCGTGGTCCCAGAGGAGTCCAACTCCAAATTCTGGGCCCCGAGGAGGGGTTAGGCGGGTGGTTATTTTAAATAGTAATGCATAGAAAATGGGCCAGACAAGGCTTGACGACTGGAGCCAAACTAAAAATAGCTCTAGAGGCCACCAGTTTGGGTTTTTTTCTGGTTGCTAAAGGTAGAGTGTCTGAGACACTGCAACAGAAAGATTAATCATGTGTACTTTACTGTTTGGTTTGAAATTTCTACGGTCATATTTTAAAGATAACTTTGAAAGCACTGAGCAAGTAAGTTCATTAAAACATTTGCTAATTTATCCTAATTTTGTCCCTCACTTTCTTTTTGCTGTAATATTCACTAAATTAAAGGACCTAAATTGTAGTTAAATAAAAATTATTAACATTGAAATTATCAAGAAAACATAAAAAGTCATATCATAAAATAGATTTTCAATTAATTAAAAAATTGTATTCATCATCCAGGGACTAAATTTTTCCATGTCAAAACTTAAGATAATTACGAATAGTGTTCTGTTGATAGATTTATAAATATGCATCTATTTTTGGATTGAGAATGAATGTTTAATAATTTAATATAGATTAAATAGTTGGTTAGTGGGATGAGTGAAAGTTTTATTATGTCCAGATAAAGAGATTTTTAAGATCAATATTAAAGTTATGTTCATTCAAGAGTATCTTCTCATATACATAAGCCCCAAATTACTCTTTACTTCTGGCACATTATCTAAGTAGGTGTTATTATTGATGCTTTTGCAGTACAAAACATTTATTCTATGAAATAATTTTTGAAGAGTTAAAACATGGCTTTCATCAAATATAGAATAAGCACGAGTTGATTATGTTATTTAGTACATTAATTAACAAGGCAATCAGTAAGAAAGTAAAGCCCATTTAAAGAATTTGGTTATAAATGTTTATGGTCAGTCAATAAAAAGTAATGCTGAAATGATTTTGTTGATAGATACAAAACTTTTTATTGTTTTATAGAACCAAAAATCTGGAAGATTTTAGTGGTTACCTTTTCTATGAGTGAAATATACTGATTAATATGTAACTTTTTATTTTAGGGTTCCAAAAAAATATCAAACACCAATATCACATTCAGATGTGTTATACTGAATAATTAAGTAATTCTGAGCGATAATATTTTAAAATAATATTAACAAAACAAAAAGCTATCCCTGCTTTGCCCTCTTTTACCCCCCTTCACCCCATTCTGTCTTGACTTAGGGTAGTAAACACACAACACAATATACAGATGATGTGCTACGGACTCGTACACCTGAAATCTATATAATTTTGTTAACCAATGTCACCTCAATAAATTCAATAAAAATAGAATTACAGAGAACATGCAACTATCTTTATGTTTTTTCCTAAGTTTTGTATTACATAAATATCTAATGTAATGAAGTGGTGTTATAGGAAAATTGATACACTTCTGTCCACTTTTTTAAAATGGCATTTTATTTTTATTTTTTAATTTGATTTATTGTTTTTACAGAGACAGAAGAAGAGAGAAGGAGAGAGGGAGACATCAGTTTGTCATTTCAATTTTGTATGCAATTATTGGTTGCTTTTTGTGTGTGCCTTGACCAGGGTTCAAACCCACAAGCTTGGTGTACCCAGACAAAGCTATAATGAACTGAGCTACCTGGATAGCAATTTAAAATAATTACTTTTTGATATCCTGACATCAGTAGACTACCCACTTTTGATATTATTTTTTGGACCAGTCTAAGGTGACTGTAGACTCTAGAGTGGAATGGTACTTTTGAGATGGGCACAAGCTTCTGTAGGCAACTGAATGTCATCAGATGCCGGTAAGCTGGGTAAGGAAAGTGGGATTTCACTGGGCCGTAAAAAGTTTTGGTAGAATTATGGGATTTAAAGGGTTTGGTGGAAGCACTGGCCTGATGGCTCAGTTGGCTGGAACGTCATACACCAAATGGTTGGGGGTTTGATTCCAAGTCAAGGAACATCCCATGCCCTAGGTTGTGGTTTTCATCCCCGATAGAGGTGCGTATGGGTGGCAACCAATTGGTGTTTCTCTCACGCATAGATGTTCCTCTCTTTCTCTCTCTCTTTCCCCCTTCCTCTCTCTCTAAAATCAATAAGCATATTAATAAAATTTAAAGGGCTTGGCAGAAAATTTAGTGTATATTTCCCCAATAAGTCAGAAAATTAATGATTGAAAAAGAAGTCAAAGACAGTGCTTCTCCAATTTTTTCTGTTTGTGATACACTTTAAACCTTGACATGAGAACTGAATGGTTAAACATTTTTTTTAATGTACATGAGAGTGTTCAAAAAAACTATAACTAAAATGTAAGTGATGGAACTGGAAAGTTTCACTAAGATGTATCTTTTTAGAATTTTTTTAAATGTCAAGTCAGAAAAATTAGTGACTAATGATATAGAAAGGAAAAGGAGAAATTTGGGCTGGCTAGAAAAGCTAGCATTGACTTAAAAAGTTTTTGTACATATTTTACTAATGATATATTTTGATTTGTAAAGCATACCTGATATGAAATCTTCATAAAAATTCTTCACTTATTATTAACCAAAGTAAAACAATCTTTTAAAATAAATCACATGCAATTTTTCCAAAAAGATTTATAAGCATCAGTTTAAATAAAATACAGTGAACTCAACAGAGTAACACATAGCTTTATAGGTTAATCAGTCCCTCAAACAAACTGAAGTAGTAATGCCATTTAAAATAACTATACATTTTGAAAGATATTACAGAGTAAAATGAATAATAGTATTATAATGTCAGAAATGGTTGGTGAAAATTGGTAAAAGCTAGAGATTACAAATCATCACCAAATGTACAAAATTTCATTTGTGAAGTAATCCATACATTACTACAAAAAAAAGGTTTTCAGGAAAAGGCCTACTCCTTGATACCACACTTAGTCTTGGTCTAAAATAACAATTTAATATACAACAAACACTGATATCTTTACCCTTAGGTAACTGGAGGGTCAATAACTTTCTTATAATATTTATTCTACCAACTAAGGAAAGGACGATAATACATATAAAAAGGCACTTCACAGATTCTAACCACAGGCACTCCTTACTTCCTCACTAAATCATCCTGAATAACTTTCAGAAAAACAAAATGATTCAGATATTTTCTTTTAGAAAACTATTTTCATTTTAAGTACAACATTGAGAAATTTGAGGAAGAGTAGTAATCATACACAATTCAGTTCAAGTGTCTGGATTGTTCATGGTCTATTGAAATAGCAGGAGTATTTTTTATTCATGGCATCCAAAAAGAGAGCAGCCGTGTTATTAGTAACCCTGCTGCATAATGCCTGTTCAAAAATACAGTTTTTATCTGAGCATTTAGATTGATTTCTACACATTGCCTGCTTGCCTGTAGACAATTGTCTGTTGTTAAAATTTGTTCTAATGGTAAAAAAAAAATGCAGCCACTGTTGGTAGTTTGCTACAAATCAGCTTCACAGTACAAAACAGCTTTAAAAGCTTTTCTGATATAAGAGGAAGTAACTATATGTTCTTTCCATTTCATTAGATTTCCCCCTAAAGATGAAATGCTTGCAATTGTTTATTTAACACATACAAAAAATAACAGTAGAAAAAACACAGATAACAGGAACTTATGAGGAATAAAAACTAGAATAATAGTCATTTGTAAGTTAAAGTTTGGTAATTCCTCAATGGAAGTCAAGTTCCTTTTGGAGACACATTTTCTAATTCAAAATAATAATTATAGAAGTTTCGATGATTAAATTTTATGACAAAATAATGAACGTTTTAATGTATACAGAAAAAAAGACAAAGATTTTCATACCTGTGCAATTGTATGAAAAGGGTATGAATAAAATTTGCTGCATTTTTTTTTCTATTTGGTTGAATAGCACTTAACAAACTACATTGGTTAACAAGTGTATAAAATAAAAAGTTATTATCTTTATAAATTGACATTGCATGTCAAGACTTTAATGTTAAAAACTAATTTTTAATGTATTGTTTTCAAACTATTTAAAAGGATGGGGGAGTGGGGGAGAAATGGAGACAACGGTACTTAAAAACAATTAAAATGAATTTTAAAAAACTATTTAAAAGGAAACAAACATACTTGAAATATCTAACTGTATTTTTGAGAAGTAGTGGAACACCCTTATTTCTGCTGATACAGAGTAATGGCTGAAGGGATTATCTTCGGGCTTCCATTGGTGTTTGGGTCCAGCTTGGCCGCAACTCCTGTTCATTTTTGCATTTCTTGTGTGAATCATATGATGTTAAATTCTTTTCTTCCATATTTTCTCCTTGAACAATTGCACATTATTTTATTGTTTTTCTTTTAAATTCATTTCAGTATACTTGGCAAATAAAAATTGTATATTACATACAATTGATGTTTTATTATACCTATACACAGTGAAATAATCACTGCCATAACCTAATTAACATATCTGTCACTTCAATCACTTCACATAGTTACTTTCTGTGTGTGAGAGAACTCATAAAATCTATCCCCTTAGCCACTGTCAAGTATACAATACAGTATTGTTAACTATGGCCACATTGCTTTAAATAAAACTTTGTACCCTTTTACCAACGTATCACATCTCCCTCATTCCCATTCCCTGGCAAACTCTACTCTACTCTCTGTGGATATGAATCTGACTATTTTAGAGTTCACATGTAAGTGAGATCATGCAGTGTTTCTTTTTATTTTTCTGTGTTCTTTCACTCACCGCAATGTCCTCTTGGTACATTCACATTATCACAAATGCCAATATTTTCCTTTTCTAAAGCTGAGTAATATCCCAGTGTGTGTCCATTTTTCTCATATACAAATATGCATGTGTGCATACATATATGTATCAAAATGTTATGTATGTATGTGTTAAGATGTTAATATGGGTATATGTACACATACATGTATGTATAACATTTTAGTCCATTCATTCATCAGTGGTCATATAGTTGTTTCCATATCTTTGCTGTTATAAACAATGCCATGATGAACATGAGAAAATAGATATCTAATTGAGATCCTGATTTTATTTACTTTGATCTTATACCCACAAATGAGATTGCTGAATCATATGGTAGTTTCACTTTTAAGTTTTTGAGTAACCTCCATATTTTTTTCATAGTGGCTGTACCAAATTATATTCCCACCAACAATCTACAAGAGTTCTATTTTCTTCATATCCTCACCAATGATGTGATAACTCATTGGGTTTTAACTCACATTTTCCTAAGGATGAGTGACAGTGAGTACTTTTTGATACACCTATTGCACATCAGTGATAAATCTCACATGGCCATGATGAATGATCCTCTGAATGTGGAATGCACTGTTTAAATAATCAGTCATTTAACCTTTGCATTTTCTCTCTTCAGCTCTTTTGAACCTTTCATAATGGTGTTTGATCAATGTGAGCTTGAGTGAGAAAGAAAATTTTAAAAAACATAGATCATTGAATGACACCTTGGAAGATCTTAGTTCAGGTTCCTAATCAAATATTTCCATAAGGAAAATATCATATGGTACCTGTTGTCTGGAAGTAGGGTCCCTATGAATAATAGTACATGAGGAGAGTTCTTTGAAAACCCAGGTACAAAATATGGCAGATAAAAATATATTCAGTGTTTCTGAGTTTCTTGTCTTTGGAATATTTCTGTGTGTTGGAATCAGTCAATGGGAATATGTAGAAATTGGTGACATTTTGAAATCAATTTCTTAAAAAAACCTCAGTACTTTAATTTCTTTATAAAAATTGAGACTTGAAAATGTGTTATATTACATAATATTGTACTCTGTGTACTCTGATTTCTAAATATCAAGCTTATGACCGTAGAAAGGAAAAATCTATTGAGTATGGACCAAAATTTTATAGGTTAATGTTCCCATCTATTAAAAAAATGAAGATTAAAAAATGGAGATGGGGAAAAATGCTAAGAGCAACTGATCAGAGGAATCCTCATCTCAATATCTAACAAGTCTATACCAATTGTATCCTTTTTTTGGATCAATATTAATGATAATAAAGAAATAATATTTAAATAGAGCTTATCATATATCAAATAACTTTTTAAGTCTCATACACACACACACACACACACATAAATTCTGTAAATCATCCTCATGTACCTTATATGGAATGTTTACTATTATTACTGTTTTAAGAGGTACACTTGATGTTCAGTTACAGTTGTCCCCATTTTCCTTCCATTACTCTCCCCTGGCCCTACCCACATCTACCCCGAACATTCAATCCTCCCCTCCATTGCTTTTGTCCATGGGTCCTTTATACATGCTCCTTGATGACCCTCCCCCTTCTTTCTCTCATTTTCCCCCTCCCTCTACCCCTCTGGTTACTGTTAGTTTGTTCTTTATTACCATGTCTCTAGCTCTATTTTACTCACTTGTTTTCTTGATTAGGTCAAAATAAATAAATAAATAAAATGTAGACTTGAAAAATAGAATATTTAACTAACCTGCCCAAGATTACATAACTAGTAACTGGCAGAGCAAAGATTTCTGTAGAGGTGTAGTGGCTCCAGCAAACACAAGCTCTTAATCTACATACGATACTATCTCTGTGGTATAATGCCTTGTGAAACTTTAGTTCTTAAACATATTAAATAAAAGGAACTAAGTGCTGCATGACAAGTACGACTTTATTTTTTTTTTAATTTTTCATTATTGTTTATGCTGTTACAGTTGTCCCAATTTTCTCCTCATGTCCCCTTCCTCCCAGCCCTCCCCCAACTCCCATAGTCAATCCTCACATTGTTGTCCATGTCCATATACCTTTCACATATGTTCTTTGACTAATTCTTTCATCCTCTTTCAAACACTCTCCATCTCCCTCCTCTCCTTTAACCACTGTCAGTCTATTCCATGATATTATGCCTCTGGTTCTATTTAGCTTATTAGTTTAGTTCATTTATTAGATTCCTCTTATAAGTGAGATCATATGATGTTTGTCTTTCACCAACTGGCTTATTTCACTTAGCATAATAGTCTCTAGCTCCATCCCTCATGTCTCAAAAGGTAGGAATTTCCTCTTTTTTTCTGCTGCATAGTATTCCATTATGTAAATGTATCACCATTTTTTTAATCCACTCATCTACTGATTGGCACTTAGGCTGTTTCCAACTATTGTAAATAGTGCTGCTGTGAACATAGGGGTGCATACATTCTTTTAAATTGGTGTTTCAGGATTCTCAGGGTATATCCCAACAGTGGAATCACTGAGTCAAAAGGTAGTTCTATTTAAATTTTTTTAGCAAATTCCATACTGCTTTCCATAGTGGTTGCACCAGTCTCTATTCCCACGAACAGTGCACTAGGGTTCCCTTTCTCCACATCAAATGTCCGAATATTCAGCAATCTTGAGAAAGAAGAACAAAGTTGGATGGATCACAATACCTAATATCAAACTATAAGACAAGGCCACGGTCATCAAAACAGTCTGATACTAGCATGAAAACAGACACATAGATCAATGAAACAGAATAGGGGGCTAAGAAACAAACAGTTTCTTCATTTATCATCTCTTTAAAAATACCCTGAACTGATAGGAATCAAGTATAATTTTAGAGATAAATTAAACTCTATACATTTTATAGATTGGAAATCCAAGGAGCATAGTGTTCAAGTGACTTTCAAAGGAATGTTGTATACTAAATATTTTAGTCTATCCTTAGCTTTGAAACCCATGCTACTCATAAAACATCGCATGCACAAATTGCAAGAACTGTTGAAGGCTGTCTATGGACATTGAGAATTTGAATTAACAAATGTTCTTTTAATTTTTAATTTCAACTTTACATATAAATTGAAAAGACAGTAGATACAGAAATAAAGAGTTCCTACATGCCCGGCACCTACATTCCTCTCTTACAACATCTCACATTATTATGGTACACTTCTATAAATAATGAATCATTATTAATGCAAGTTCTTAATTTGTTCATATTTTCTTTAGAAAACAAAAAAAAATCTAATGTCTTAATTCTATTTCAGAATTCCACATAAGATAGCACATTCCATTTTGTTGTTATGTCTTTGGAGGATCCTCTCTGCTGTGATGGTTTTTAAGACTTTGTCATTTGATGGTCTTGACAGTTTTAAACAATATTGGCAGTTATTTTGTAGAATGTTTTGACATTAGAATTTTCCTGGTGTTTAAACATAATTAGACAAGTTTTGAGGCTATGATAAGAAGACTGCACAGATGAAGTGTCATTTCAATTACAATATATATCAAGGGTACATACTACCAAAATGATTTATCATTATGGATGTTGACCTTTACCACCTGCCCAGAGTGGTGTTTGTCAGTTTTTTTCACTATAAAAACACTATATTGTACTCTGCTGGGGGAAAGTCACTAATGCCATATTGCCCACACTTAAGTAGTATGGGCTTGAAGACAGAGTAGTTACATAATCGATATATTTGTAAATTGGGTAGTTACCTAAATGACTTGGAATTCATTTTCACAAGATATTTGTCTTTCTTCCTGTTAATTAGTTTATGTAATTATTTATGTATATCACAAGGGATTCTTGGATATTTTATACTTTGAGTTATAATCTAATACTTCTTTATTTTGACATTCAGTTTTTCCTATTGTGGACATTAAGGGCTCTTACAGTTGGTTCCTGTGTCTTTTTTGATATACTACAATGAATATAAGTGTTTGTTTTTGTTTTCTTACCAGTTTCATACTTTCCATACTTTAACATGTTTCATACCCCTCTTGAATATTTTCTTCCCCAATCTTAGGACCAGTCATTTCCTTCAGGAATCCTGGTTCTATTATTGGATAATAATATTAGAAACCAGGACATGAGCTTTATGTGTATTCCAAACAACTGGTGTGTTGATGTTTCATAGCTGGGAAATATGTGTTTATATTAATTTTTGTATTTTATAAATGTTTCATAAGTAACTA
>PVKM010034634.1:0-15488 GCA_004027735.1 Carollia perspicillata
GAGGGACACTTCGTTCGGAACACACTGGTTTCAGTGACAGCCAGGTCACAGGGCCTGGAAGTTTGGGAGAGAAATGAGGGCTGGGGCCCCAGATTGGGCAGTTCTCTGCGGAGGGCGGTATCAGCCTGAGAGGAACATGCTGAGCTGGGGGGCAGGGGTGGGGGGACGCTGGGTGGGGGACAAAGGAGTCCATCTGAGAGTGGAGAAGGAGATTGTGATGGGTCACACAAAAGATCACTTCCAGGGTCACTTTCAGGGGGCGGGGAGCCAACCTTTCAGTGCTGCCAACGGCAGCGGAGCCTAGGACTGAGAAAGCCAGGGCAAAGGGGTGAAATTCAAACACCAGTTTCAGTGGACTGGGTGCCGGGGGAGGGGAGGCAGTTAGGGGCTGCCCATATGGTGCTGCACTATGACCTGGGGGTGGCCCCGGCCCACTGAGTTGCTGGAGGACCCCTGTTTGAGTTTTCATGACCCTCGAGCACCTCTTTCCCCTCCTCACTGCTTCGGCACGGCTGCCTGCTGTCTTCCAGGGGGTGTGAAGCCCAAGCTCATTAGAACCGCAGCCTGAATAAAATGGGCCTCAGGAGGCTCTCCTGGGTGAAGGGCACAAGGCCTTTGCAGTACTGGTGATAAGTTTTGGTGGCCCTTCCTACAGGTCATGTCACAGTTCTGGGTGAGCCACTCATGGACAAGTGTGACTTCTCTGCTCTTGTAAGAGTCGGGCAGAGGAGGGAGAAGTAGGAGGCAGGCTCGGGTGACAGGAGCATGGGCTGCCCACCCTGACCCATCCGACTTCTCCCTGCACTTACTGTGTTTAGCTCCCAGCTCCCAGCGAGCTGCTCCATGCCCCCAGGCCTCTGTTCCTGCTGTGTCTTTCTCCTAGAACCCCTGTAACGCCTACCCTACCCCCACCTGCACTGAGTACCCCGGGTCGGTGCCTCATGGCCCCTCCATAAGTTCCCTGACCACCTCAGTTGGTGTTACATTTGTGTCTGTCTCCTCCTCTAAACTGAGATGTCCTGGGTGGCAGGTGCCACATCTGTGTCATTTCACAACCCCGGGCACCTCATAGAGTACCTGCACAGAGTAGGCCCCTGTGCTGATGCCCGTGTAGACTCTGCTTCTATAGATTCGAATCCGGGTGCCAGAGAAGCCCAACAGCAGGTGGGTCTGCCCTAAATCCCGTCTTTGACGGAGGAAGATTCTCTTGATACCCACCCGGATTGCTTTCCAGGCGACCAAGCTACATATTGGAGGTCTGTCCAGGTTTCCAGCCATGTACTGTGAGAAACAGAGACCATTTATTGAAAAAGATACAAGAAACATTTTACACATGACAGTGACACCTCAGTCCCCTTCAAAGTGGGCATCTTGGGACCTCACACAGTTCTCCAATCTCCATCAGCTGTGCCATCCTATTTTCCTGAATCTCATTGACAGTCTGAAATCTCTTCTCTTTCAAAGGTGATTTTAATTTTGGGAAAAGCTAGAAGTTGCAGGACCCCGAATCTGGGCTGTAGGGGGACTGAGTCATCCAGGTGATTTGATGTTTCACAAAAAAAACTGCACAAGATGTGATGCATCACTGGGCAGTTGGCACAACGAAGCTGCCAGTCACCATTTGTCCATTGCTGTGGCCTTCTGAATCATCTGAATAGTTTCTGCGGAGGACTGTTCAAGCTTAATGCAAAATTTGATGCAGATTCATCGCTCTACTTGTCCATTCATTTTGACTGTGACAGCCACACAGTACAGATGCTCACTCAATGGCATCTACTGCCTCCACTGACTAGTACAGTGAAGTCGTCACTGGTCACGCATGCGCATTCCAGTCCACTCTCCTTGGCTGCCAGTTACATAGATGTCATGCAAACCATTCTCATTATATTAACAATGGCTGGACTCTTTCTGGACAGACCTCATATGTTTGGAAATAATTGGAGACCATGGATCACTTAGAAATCCTTATTAGAACCTCTTTGTCTGCATGAAGTCACAGGTCCAATTGAGTAAAAAGTGCAGCCCTCCTGATATTCCAGATCACCAGGATGACTAGGTAGTTGGCCTGGACAGTCTCTGGCTTGTAGTTTGAACAGGCTTGCCTTTGGCCTGGGAAACAGTGAGCGGAGCCTGAGTACTGATGTCTAATAGGAATTGGCAGCCAGGAAGGTCTTCATACAGGCCCTTTAAATATCCATGCAAGATAGCACAATAGTGAAGTGTGTGTACCTCCCTTGGAAAAATCCAGAAAGCTTTGCATCAGCAGGAAGGAAAATCCAACCCGAGACGCATGAACAATAAATAACAACTGTTCTGAGTTAGGTTGAAAGCTCTGAGTTGCACTTTTTTCAAGTTGTTTGTGCTAACCACAGTTTTTTTCTCCCCCTCTCTTTCCCACCAGGGCTTATTTCAAAACCTTCGTCCCTCAGTTCCAGGAGGCAGCCTTTGCCAATGGAAAGCTCTAGGAAACACCAGTCTTGAGAGGTGGCCAGCCAGACTGCTCTGTCCACACGCGTGTCAGCACACAGGGCCGCTTCCTGGAAGCCACTTGGAATGTCTTCATGGCAGTGATCTGCTCACACAGCAGCTTTGCAAGCCCCGTCTGGAACCCACACTCAAGCTGGCTGGCGGTAACCCGTCCTCGAGCCCCCCCACCTCTGGTTGCTCCCTCTTTGTTTCCTCCAGTGCGTTTCTTAGTTGGAAGAAATAAAGTCACAAAAGCCATGACGCAGTATTTTTCCAGGGAAAGTGAGACATCATAAATGCACACACCCTTGTTCTTTGTCTCTAAGACCGCTTTTAAGTTTTAAGACCAAACCCTTCTTTGCCTTTTCCACCCCCTAAAACTAGTGTCTTACGTGCGTGTGTATGTGTGTGTGTTTCATTTACACCCCAGCATTTCCCGTTTGGGGCAGTTCCTCCATTGGAAAAGGTGCTGCCTGAGTGAAACTGACTGACCTGTGCCATGTCAGCCGTCCACTCGGCCAGGCCCCATGCTGGGGCTCAGAACAGCGGGGTGCCAGCGCCTCCCCTGGCCTCCCCCCATAGATCCCCGTGCACCGCTGTGTGCACAGCCCGGCCCGCCCTGCAGGGCCCGGCACCGTCATTAAAGCTTGCTGCATGCATCAGGAACTCGCCCCTCTCTCCCCTCACCCATCCCTAGGCTGACGGGAGGGCTACTGGGGCATTGGCAGCACCGTGGGAACTATTCCTGAAAGACACAAGGGGCCTCTCGGGTCATCACTGGCATGTGTGTGATATCCAGGCAGGCCTGGCAGGTCTTCAGCCATCAGGAGCAGAGCTGAGGAAGATTCCATTTGTCCTAAGTGGATGGATTAGGGTAGTTGGGTGGGGGTCTCAGAGGGCATCTTGTTTGCCACCCCCAGCTCCTTCCTCTGCTACTCCCTAGTGCATAGAGGAAAAAACTAAGGCCCAAGAACTACAGAAAATTCCCCAGCAGAGGAGGGGTAGAGCTGGGAGTTGGGAGCCAGGCCTCTGTACCACCCCAGGACTCCCCGTAACTCCCACACCAGCTGACTACAGCCAGCTTGGCGGCTCTCCAAGGTCCACAGTTTAGTTCAGCATCGTTCCAGCCTGGAGTCTTTCACCGAAAGGAAGTGGGACCCACGTACAATGGGGAGAGACGCAAGCAGCTGACCCAAGTTGCCTGTGCGGCTCCGTAGACCCACCTGCTTCCTATTTCAAGGTGAAGCACAAGGCTTACTCCGGCCTCTCACTGTCCCCGGAGTTCCCCTTGTGGCTCTTGCAGCCCAGTTTCACCATGTGAGCCTGGAAGGGAACCAGCTCAGTCCTTTGTGGGGACTGCTGAGGAATACCTCTCCTTCCTGTATTCTCTGCACCCAGGGATGTGCCCAGGAGGCCAGAACAGAGCTCCAGCAGGTACCCGGCACGGCGACCTGCTGGACAGCTGCCCAACTCACAGGTACTTTCACTGCATGGGTACTTTGTCCTCAGCCCTGACACCTTGGTAATTCCCATGGCAGGGAATAGTCCAATGTCCTGTGTCCACACCCCAGCTCTGCCATTAGCTGGCTGGGTGGCCTTGAGTAAGTCCCTGCTCTCTGTTGTGCAAGGACTGGGCTCATCAGAATCCCCCAGGAGCTGTTTAAAGGACTCCTGCCCTGGGTCCCACTGCAGGCCTGCGGGTTGAGAGCCCACCAGGCGGGGCCCAGGCATCTGGAGCCTGATAACACTCCCCAGGCCATTCTGTTGAGTAGGTGGTCGTGACTCTCTCTGCTCCATAACACTGTCATTTAGGAGTGCTGTGCCACCCTCCCGCTGTGGAGGGGCTTGGAGTGGGCTTGCCGCCTAGAGAGCCGGGAGTTGACGGAGTCGGGGTTCATTCCGGACCCAGTAGGGGTTTCCAGCTCCAGTTCTAGCAGAGGCAATTGTGGGATGGGGTTAGGTCATGTATCCTAGACCCTTGGCATTTCAAATAGCCAGTCCGTACTGACAGCTGTCAGCAGTGGGCCGTGCGATCTGGGAGTGGCCCCCCTGCCCCTGCTGACCTCTAGGGGTCCACATATGCTCAGGCTCAGGCTGAGCCAGAGCATTGAAGGTTCCGCCTGCACATCTGCAGCACACGCACAGTCCAACTCGGAAGTGCTGTCACACGCTTCATCTCAGCGCGTCTCCACAGCAGACCTGTGAAGTGGCAAGTGAGGAGGTTCGCCCTGTTCCACAGGAGAGGAAACAAGATCAGAGAGGTTAAGCGAGTTACCCATGGTCACCAGCCAGCCCGTATCAGGTCAGGTCAGGTCAGGACTCCACCCAGGCTCCTGGCTCAAGAGCCAAAGCCATTTTTCATGTAGGTCCACGACTCTGGTAAAGTGAGGCTTATTTTATCTTTCCTAGTAAAGGATGATGTACTATGTGTATATAAGCTTGTGAGTGTGGAGATAATGTGATTTTTAAAAAGACTTTCAGCCCCCTCAGCCCAGGGAGAGGGTTTGGACTGATTTTCTTAAGGGGAAACCAAACAGTGGAAGGTGGTAATAGCAACTTCATATTTCAAATGCCTGGGATTCAAAACCAGCACTTGGGAGATTTTATCTCTATCCCCAACAGCAACAGAAGCAAGTGGCGCTTGTAAATGAGTGACAGTCACCTGTATATTTTTAAACACTCCTTTCTAGTTCGGCCTGTCATTGAGCGTTGTCCCGTACACAGAGTGCAGCCCAGGACTAATTAGTAAATGGCCATAAAGTGCTTTGAAGATGAAAAGTGCCATATATGAGAGCACATTGTTATTACCTCATAAATCCTGTCTCTGGCTTACTCGGCCCTTGTAATTTCGGTGAATCTTTAGCTCAGCTCAGGAGAAGGACGCAGATATGTTTACTAATAATGCCCAGATGCAGTGGGGGCATCTCCTGGGGACCCGGGCAGGTGGCGCTGAGACCTGGCAATCAGTGTTCAGCCTGCTCTCCACCGCTCGGCCCAAAACCTGGGGGATGCCCCACCCCGAACTACAGGCAGGTGGTGCTCCATCAGAGAGAGCCCATCGTCTTCTGGGGTGAACTGGAAAGAGTATGAGCCTGAGGAGGCCAGAGACTTATATTTGAGTCCTGGCTCTGCCCATATAGTGCCTGGTAAATATTGAACAAGCCGTTCGGCGGCGGTTTAAAAAAGGAGGGGCCCTCATTTGTACTGTTTGCCGATTTCCAGTGTGTAAATACTCCCGCCATGGCCCATTTCAGGCCCCGGGGGAGAGGTCTCCAGACACAGGCTGGGAAGAGCAGGGAGGGTCGCCGTGGTGGGAGCCTTGCCGGGGGAGTGGGCTCCAGTTTGGGTCTTGACCGAATCTCTCTGAGCTTTGTTTTCCTCGTCTATAAAATGGGAACAAGCAACATCTGCCTCCCGGGTTGTGGAAATTAAGCAAGAAAAGTACATACAGCACCAAGTAGGGTGCTCGGCTCACAGAAACGTTTGCTGAACAGTGGAGGTTATTACTGCAGACCAGAAAGGAGTTTCTGATGTTGACTTTGGCCTACTTCTAAAATGTCAGAATGCCCCTGTTAGAAAGTCCTGCCCGTGAACGTGGCCTTTAGAAGAGTGGCCCTGTCTGGTGAACTAGGAAGACCAAAGAATGAGTCATCTCAATTTTCATGAACGAGAGATTAGCTGTATCAATGGGAGTTCCCAGCAGCCCCCCAACACACACACACACACACACACCCCACTGGGTCTCGCTCTAAATCTCAGCAGGACTTAAGAGCAAACAACCCACTGACCTGCTTATTCACCCAGGCCTGTGCTTTCCCACGGGCAGAAAAATCAGAACAGCGCTGGTCACTTTTGCTTCTGACTCAGTTTCAGTTCCCGATGGCTACGAACTCTCGTTTTGGGGTCACAGCCTTGCCAGAGAAACAACCACATTCAGATTGCCTCTTGCTTGGGTCTCTAAATAGAACTAGCCCCGAACCTGCCCCAGTGCATGGGGACGGGCTGAATCTTAAGAACAGCATCTCATGGTAAGATGGCATTGCATTCTATTAATGGCATCATAATTAATTCATTGGTGCTTTTTAAAATGAAGACAAGAGAAGGAACATGAGCTTTGTTTGTGCATCTGTAGGGCTTACGTACAGTGCCAGGAGAGGAAAAGCTGGGCGAGCAGACCGGATGTCGCAGAGCAGTAGGGTGGGCTGTCATGGTGATAGCTGCTCTCTCTGAGCTCTGAGTGATAGATACTCCATATGAGCTACTTTTTATACGTTCTCTTGTTTAATCCTCAAAACAACTAAGTGAGGGTCGGTGTCGTTATCCCCCTTTTATAGAGAGAGCATCCGAGCCTCAAAGAGGTTAGATAAGTTACCGAAGGACAGGAAGCTGGTGTATTTACTCATCATCTATTCTCCTCCTCCCCCTTCCCTCTCTTTCTTCTTCCTTTCCTCCCTTCTTCCTTTCCTCCCTCTTCATCTTTATTACACAAAGGAAGTGAAGCCGGGTCCTCCTGTTTCTTTCTGCGCACCTTCTCCGCCTTCCCCAAATGAAAAGATAGGTGTTCCGCATCTCTCTACACGGCCCTGTATAAGAAAGTCACACCCTTGTTTTCGTTACTTTCCACGGGAGGAGAGGGGCTTGGCATTGTCGGGACAGGCTGCAATCAGAGGGAAGCAGGAGCCGGGCCCAGGTGTGCAGGGCCCAAGGCCAGACGTCCCCACAGGGCTTCTGTGGGTCTGCCTGCACCCGACTAAGACAAACTTGGAAGCGGCCCTTGTCTGAGCAGATAGATCTGCTCCACGGCCACATAAATACATATAAACACTAATGATTTTCAGATGGTTGAGCCAGGACTTCAAAGCTTGCGTCGTATTCTCAGGTTAAAGTGCAAAACACACTCGGTTGAAATTATGGCCTATTATCTGAGGAAAACAAAATAAAAATAGCTGTCTTGATTATTAAAGAAAATAGCCGAGGTATTACCGAAGGCGGTGGGGCCCAGGAACTGACTCCGAGTCACACACGGGATTGCTCCCGGGGTTGTTTCCTCACCCAGCTCGAGGCTCCTGCCTGTGCACCCCCATTCTTCTCTGACTCCTTGGGAAGAGCTGCACTTTATGAGCCTGAGAGGTCATGCTTGGGGTCATGAGAAATGATGACTAATCGTGGCAATAAAAGCAGCCCTGCAAGCAACCCGGGAGTAACCAGAATGACCCTCCCTGCTGTGGGCCAGCTGCCTCTGCACTACTTGGGACATGCCAAATGGCATGTGGAGAGCGTGACCCTCGTTCCTCCAAAGCAGAGCCCCCCACACCCTTTCTCAAAGCCCCCGTGGCGTAGAGTCCCTCTCCTCATTCCAAAGATTCTCTTTGGAATGTGCCGTTTGAGATGGTTTAGAAGCCACCCGAGAAAATGCGTCCTTCAACCCCAGGAACACACTTGTGCCACAAAACAGAACTCCTCAGCTCCCTACAACCTTTGGCTGTTTGGACAGGTGCTGATGGGACAGAAGCCAGGAGGGCGCCAGGTGCCCTCTAGAAATCAGGTGGTGGGTGGGTGTTAACAGTGACAGCTGCCCTTGTGGTCAGCGAGCCTGATATACCGGTCCCTGGTCCAAGCCCGTTGCAGCCATTGCCTTCTTGGCCCTCTGACCTGCCAGAGAGCTGGGACAGGCCACACTGAGAGCCAAAGGAAGGTGTCAGGACTATGACAGCACTTCCTGGGTAGGCCAAAAACCACTTGAGTAAGACACTGTCCACAGAATAAGGCTGCCACCTCCCCGGGGAACAACTCAGAAGGAAGGGGTCAGTGGTCGTTTGGGTGCATAAGCCAAGTAGGTTTGTGGAGAGATTTTTACCTTGGACTCATTTCATAGTTCAGCTGGTGTCACGCCTGGGCCATGAGGTCTGGGGCCGGGGTCAGCCCGCCATGGCCAGATTGCCCTGGGGAGGGGTCACTCCTCAAAGGCTCGCTCCTTGTCTGAGTGCACCTTGCCCGCACTGGCGCACAACCGGGCTTTTGGTGACTCTGATGCCCCTTGCCCTGCCTCAGGGCCTGCTCCCGGGACTCCAGCACAGGCCCACAGGTGGGCAGGATGCCTCCCCTGGCTCCACAATGGGGCTCTCAGCCTGCGTGGGCTGCTGAGTAGCACAACCCAGCTGCCACCTCTGTCTCCCCTGCCTTTCTCCACCCAAGCTGGCACCCCAGGCTGCCATCCAGGGCGCCTCCTCTGCCTCTCCTGCTGTTGCCCCGGCCACTCAGGCCCACTGGCCTCCCAACATTGCCTACCCCCACTTCCATTAGTCAGCAGCCACTAAGGAGTAACCCCTTCGCAGAATGAAGTCCAGACTGGAGCTTCTCTCCCGTGAAACCAAGCCCTTGGCTAATTGGCTTATGGGAGCTGAGGCCTGTGGGCTCCAGCCCACCTGCCTCCGCCACTTACTAGGGAGACTTGAACTTGAGCAAGGCACTTGACCTCGGGTTCCTTCTCCACAAAATGGGCTGACTGCCTTCATCTGCGGCAGAGGGCTCGCAGAGTCTGGATGTGGGGGCGGCTGAGAGCGGCGCTGGCGCACCATCTGGACTGGGAAAAGGCCCGGGTCCTGTCACCGTTACCCCTTAGGGTTACCCCTTGCCCCCTTTTTCGCTCCTTCCTTACCTTTCATGTTCCCTCCCTTAAGCTTCAACTGACCAAAAAAGAATTGTTTTTGCCCCTGCCTTCTAGTCACATAGATGTCAGTCCCTCCTGGAGCGTCTGGGACCCCTTCTCTGGGTTCTCTCAGTGAGCCTGTGCTGAGCGGCTTGACCTGGGGTCCCCAGCTCTTCATTTCCATCTGCTAGGACCCCTTGTATCAAAAGTTTTGGTTATCGAAATGTATGTAGTAAGTGATCGTTTATTTCTCCCCTTTTAATCAGTAACTTACGTACCTGCCTGCTAGGGCCTCCAGCAAGTGCTGAAGACTGAAGTTACCCCTCTGAGTGGGCCCTCCCTGAGCAGAAGGACCTGGAAGGCAGTGAACAGAAAGAGATGGCAGTGAGAAAACATTTGAAGGACATGCTTATTAATTTTTTAGAGAGAGGGAGGGGTGGGGTGGGGAGAGAAACAGCAACGTGGGAAAGAAACACCCATCGGTTCCCTCCCGTGTGCACCCTGACCGGGACTGAGCCTGCGAAGCACCAGACAGCTGAGCCACACCAGCTGGGGCGGCGGCCTCACGCCTCGAGACCAGCGGGCACGAGGCAGGAGCAGGGGGCTGAGCGGGCAAAGGCACGGACACCCAGGCCACATGCCCACCAGGAGGGTGCGGGGACCAGCGGGGAGCCTGGCTGCTTCGAGCCCTGGGAGTGGATGCAGCGGGAGGGCTGGCGAGGGGGCAACTGAAACCTCGGTCTCTACAGATGGTGAGGGGGGACGGTCAGGTGTGGAGGTGGCAGGAGCTCTGAGACAGAAGGGAAGGCCTTAGAGTCTCAGAGGATGTTCCAGATGGCCTCTTCTGCCAGCCTCTTGCCAGGTAGGGCTGATGGGAGGCTCCGAGGGCTTCACCTGGACCCAGCCTAGGCCCCGGGGCTGGAGGGAAGGCAGGAAATAGTCGGGCTTAGATGCCAGGGTCTGGAGCCAAAGAGATGAAAATCCTTGCTAAGCCAGTCATGGGTTACCTGATCTTCACCTTGCTAACCCTTGGTTTCTTTGTCTATAAAATGGGATAATAATTGCACATACTTAGGCTGGCATTGGGCAAGATGGTGGACATGATGAGGAGCCAGTGGATGGGAGCTGTGGTTCTCAGGACTGGGATGATCAAGAAGCCCAGGCCCACCTGGCCGGCCAGGGCCGCAGGCCCGGCTCCCTCCAGGCCAGGGCACCGTGCACACACCCAGCACGTCTCCAAGTTTCCCCGCGCTTCCCCTGTGAGGGCCCCAACGGCGGCCTCCATGTCGGGCACTTCCCACTGTCCCAGCACGCCCCCTGTATGCCGGACTCCGTGCTGGGCACCGAGAAACCACCCGCGAGAGGCAGCAGACCCGGCCGGCCCCAGGGCCCACACAGAGAAACAACTACACTCCAGGGATGTTCTGGAAGAGGGAGAGTCTATGGTGGAGGTAAAAGGACCCTTGAAATAGATTCCAGCAGGGGGTCAGAATATGCACCTGGGGCGAGATGGCCCTTGTCTGTCGCAGGGGCTCGGGCTGTCAGAACAGCTGGGCCTCGGACCTGTGGCAGCTGGCCCGGTGGCGGGATGGTGGCAACAGCTCCCGCCTGTCGAGCACTCTAGTCTGTGCCTGCCCCAGGCCAAGACCCTGCCCGAGTCGCCTTTCCCCCTACAACTCCCTAAAAAGTGAAGTTTTTCTCCCCATGGTACAGACAGGAATTTAGAGGCCCCAGAGAATGACTGCACAGTTGCTAATGGGCATTGCCAGGACTGGGACTCGGCCTGGCAGCCCCAGTCCTGTGATGCCAGGCTCCCCTCAGGCCTCGGGTGGGGCCAGGGTGAGGGAGCAAGGTCTGAGCGGATCAGGAAAGGAGCTGCGTGGGGAGGCCACACCCACAACCCAGGGTTGTTGTCCACTCGGGGAGGGCCATGCTGTCCCCCAGCACGAGTCCCTTCTGAGGCATCTCCCTGGGACCCAGGAGACCAGGCTGTGGGGAAAGGCCTGGGCCCTTCCCACGCTCCCCGCTCCCTCCCCAGCCTCTGCCTCTGGGGCCAGCTCAGTTCACTGGGCCCCCACTCCTCGAGCTCTGTGGGAAAGGCAGGGCAAGGGCCTCACTCAGGGCCGTGGGCAGCCTTTCCTCTGGCACCTATTAGTGGGTCACCCAATGCGTGGGCTGCTGAGGGCCATCAAGACCCTCTGGTCCAACGATGATGCAGGTGGGCAAACTGAGGGGCTAGAGGGGCAGGGTCTCGGGGCAGAGGCCCTGATCTGATGCGGATGTCAGTGGTTTTTCGCCTGCCTCTTTGACTGGCAAGGCAGGGACCGGGCAGGATGGCCCCTCCCCATGGCGGGGTGGCACGTGTGGGTGAGGTGGGGCTCTAGACCACAGAGGCCTCATGAAGGCAGGAGGGTCCTGGGTCTACGGAAGACGTGCCAGGTCAGGTCCCCCTTGTGCAGTGAGGAGGGGGGCAGACGCCAGCACCCTGTGGGGGCGGGGTGCAGAGGGAAGGTGAACTGCAGCCTTAGCCCCATGTCCATTCGGCAAACCCTGGCCTGGGGTACATCTGCCAGGGTTGAGGGGCCCTTTTTCTAATTTGCCCACAGGCTCTATAGGGCCCACAGGCAGCCTGCACTCAAATCACCTGCTGTATCCTGGGCAAGTGGCTGTAGCTGAGCCCCACCGGGGAGGGCAGGAAGGGCTGTGGCAGCAGCGAGGGCCTGGCTCTGGGCTGATTTCCTTGTGCCTTCTGCCTGGCCTGGGAGCTGGGACTCTACTCCTGTTTCCAGAGGCTGCTCCAGTCCCTGTGGCCATTTCCGCACATTGCGCCCACGCCTGCAAGGGCACTGGCACCTGCTTTGGGCTCCTGCCTCTTCCCACCCTGGCCCCAGACCACACAGAGCCCCACTGGGGCCACCCTTAACCTGCGTGGGGTCTGCCACACCTCTTCAGCCACATGAGCTCTGAGCCTGGGGGCAGGCCGTCTCCCCGCCAAGTTGTGTGCGCGCATCGTGTCCCAGCCCAAGGTTGGTGGTGAGGCCCCTCACACGTGGACAGAGGTGGCCATCCTCTGCCTTCCAGACTGTGTGACCTGAGGCAAGACCACTCCCTGGAGTCCTGGTGCTGCCAGTGTCCCACCCCCTACCTCACGGGATACCCCGAGCTCTGGACGAGACAGAGGTGGCTGTCTTCTGCCTGGGTGGTCCAGCCACCTCCTCCCCTTCCCTCTGCACCACTGTGAGGCACAGAGCCACCTGACCCCGACCCGAGGCTGGGGATGGAGCTTTGTGTTTGGTGTCTCCTTTCTCCCGTGGGCTCAGAGCACTTTTATCAGCGTGAATCTCCTCCTGTTGTCTTGTTTCCCTTTATATCGGATTATTAGCTGAGGTGTGCAGGGACCCCCTCGGGCACCCATCCAGGGGGAATTTCCCAAGCCGGGGGTGGAGCAGGCCAAGGATGCCTCCCTCCCTGGCTAGTCTGTCTGGGCCCAGGGCCAGGTCCTCCCCAGGCCAGTGACCCTCCATACCTGTCTTCAGCCTGGTGTCTGTCCCCAGAGCCCACAGACACAGGGAGGTGTGGGGGGAGCACCGAATGGGGAAGTTGAGCTCTGCTGACCACTGCTGTGTGACCGGGGGCAAGTCCCTTTGCCTGTGAGCCTGGTTTTTATTGAAACGTACATCGGCAGGGGATGGGGGGGCGGGTAGGGACTCTCGTGAATAGCAGATTCATGAGAACTGTCTGAAAGTTCTCTGCAAAGGCTAAAGTTCTACGTGAATGCCCAGGGTGTTGCCCCTGCCAGGAGGACAGGGTTGGAAGAGACGGCCCCATGGGGACGTCAGCCTGGCGTGCTCACTCAGATTCCGCGCCTGCACCGCTTGGTCCACACGGCCAGAGTGGAGGGTGGGGAGCGGGGCCCCAGAGAGTTGGCTGCCCCAAAGGCGCTCCTTCCAGAGCACCCCCAGGGGTGGCCTGAGTTACCCGTGACTCTTCAAGATGCAGGCAGGTCTTCAGAGCGAGTCCACCTGGGGCGAGGGCAGTGCCAGCCCCCCGGTTCCCGCGGGCTGCGGGACACTCTGGCGGGCTGCGTCTTTCGCTGGCGCGGTGCCGGTCTCCCCAGAGGAAAGGCTGCCTTTTCTGTGCACGGGGTTGCCATCTGCTTGCCAAGCCCGTGTGAACTATTCTAATTCACACAAAGGCACAGGGTATCTAGTGGGGGCCCTGTCTGGGACACTTCCTAGGGGCAGGAGACGCCCAGCCACCCCACTCCCCAAGGCGCTAGGCTTGCCATCTCAGCCCACGCCACCCCAGAGCGATGGAAAGCATTTCAGTGTCAGGTTCCGCAACCCTCTATCTGAACTTCCGAACTCCCAAAAGCTCTGGGAAGCTGCCTCTGAACTTTCTGTTTCCCGTGGAGGGTAAATAGTCACAGGGGTTAGTGAGGAAACACTAATGTGTTCAGTCGTGGGCTGCTGCCCAGACCTGGCTGGGTTCTGGGTGCTGTTGGGATGTGCATAATATTACCTTTCTAAAACAGCAGTGACCTAAATTCTGCAACACGCAAGGCCAGAGGTTTCAGATAAGAAATCGTGGATCCGCGATAACCGGCCCTCAGTACAGGCCTCACGGTATCCCGGGCCCTCTGCTAGCACTTCACGGGTATCACGTCGTGTACAGTTGTCCCTGAGTGTCGCAGGGGACTCCAGGAACCCAGCCGGTACCGAGGGCTGCACATGCCCAAGTCCTTTATCTCAAATGGCACAGTATTTGCATGTGACCTGTATTTGCACCGAGGCTACAGCAGGGCGGACCTGCATGTCACTTCATTTGCGTGGACTCGTCATCGTCCTCGGCTCACAGCAAAGTCAAGTTTTGCTTTATGTAACTTTCTGGAATTTTTTTTTTCAATTCATGGTTGGTTGAATCCGTAGATATGAAACCTGCAGATAAGGAGGGCCAACTGTAATCTCAACACACCAACTTATTTCCATTTTAGAGATGAAGAAGTTGAAGTCCGGGAGGAGCAGTAACTTTGCCAAAGCCACAGACTGAAGTACGGGTGGTGTCTGGAAGAAGGAAGGACTTACACAGGGTCGTCCAGGGAACCCACATCTGGGCTGGGCCCAGGCCCCGGTGCTCCCCAGCCATGCCCACTCCTGCTACTGTGGGTCTCAGTGGTGGGTGGGGGACAGGTGCAGGGGTGACAAGTCCCCCAGCAGCCGCCCAGGAGCTCACAGTTCCTGGCTGAGTCTGTGCAGCCCATCCAGGGGGCGTTCAAAATAGAAGACGTCCCCGTGGAAAGTTTGAGGAGTTTACCGGATTGAAACCAGATGACCCTGTGCAGACAGACACCAGGAGCAGGCAAGGGTTCTGGGCATGTGCTGAGCTCCCCGTGCCTGCTCCCAGCCTGCTCCGGGGAGGGAAACTGCCCTGGGGTTCAGAGAGGCCAGTGGCATAGGACACTGGACAGGGCAGGACAGGCCTTGGCTGACAGGAAGGGGCAGAGATGCCCCTGCCAGGAGAGAGGCACCCCCAGCGCTTTTCGCTGGTGCTGTCTCTGTTTTGTTTCTAGAGCTGGGTGGAGAACTCTGGACGGGCGTTCCCCCACTCGCGCTGCTCCCTTTCTCCACAGACTGCTCTCCCACGAATTCTCCCCTTTATCTGCACCCCTAGTCATATAGCCAACATGTAAACATCCCTGCTTCGGAGGGCAGAGGGCTGGCCCACGAAGCAGACACAGTCCTGCCCTTTGGAAAGCCCCGGGCACACTGAACAGGCATCAGAAAAGGGCCAGGGGGGTATGGTGGGGACACAGGAGAGACCCAGCATTTCAGGGAGGGCTTCCCTGAAGGGAGGGAGAAGGGGCATTCTGGGACAGGGGACAGGTCCAGTCACTCCAGCAGGCTGGTGCACAGGGCACACAGAGAGGGCAGTGTGTGGTGACACGGGGGACTGAGGTATATGTGGGTCCCACAAAGGGCCTCCCAGCCCCATCCAGTTGGTCCTGAAGGTGCTGGGCAGGCCAGAGAGGATTTCTTGTCTTCCTGGTTCCAGGCTGGTCCTGGCAGTGGCCACATGGAAGCGACCTGAGCAATTTCCATGTCAGTGTTCTCTGGGGCAGATCCTGTCCCTGCCACCCACATGGACCGGCCCCCAACACAGGGCTAAGCCTTTTAGGAAGAGGTGGCTGAGCCAACCTGACCTGGGGGCCATAGTACTCGAGTTTGCTGCTTTTGTGAGTGACTTTCCAGATTTCTAACCCCGCGGGGCAGCCAGAGCTGGGCAGACTCGACCTCACTCACCCCGAACCAGAAGTGGACAGGGTTGGGGTGCTCTGGGGCTGGGAGATAAGGGCCCATGACACCCCAACTCCACA